>PVIH01005626.1:41873-121801 GCA_004025045.1 Sigmodon hispidus
AAAAAAAAAAAAAAAAAAAAAAAAAAAAAAAAAAAAAAAAAAAAAAAAAAAAAAAAAAAAAAAAAAAAAAAAAAAAAAAAAAAAAAAAAAAAAAAAAAAAAAAAAAAAAAAAAAAAAAAAAAAAAAAAAAAAAAAAAAAAAAAAAAAAAAAAAAAAAAAAAAAAAAAAAAGATAAAAGATAAATAGCATAAATGGAACTGTTGTAGTGTCTATTATAAATTTGTTTTATCATTTAAAAAGTCAGTTAATATAGATGCCAAGATAAAAGTTTTAGAAAAGCTTGTTAAAAGAGAACACAGAGTTATTTAGACTCAAACAGAGGATTTTGAAAAACCAATCTCAACATTGACTTATAAGATTAGAGAGAAAAACAGCCTAAAGCTTTCAAATAGTCAATCTTAGCATATCTAGTAACCTGACAGGAATGGCCAAATGATAGAAATTATACAGAGTCTGAATGGACTATGGTGCAAATGTTAGATTTAAGGAGATTCAAAGAAGCAATGGTCACTTATAATATACACTCACCATTTGTAAAACAAATGTTAATTCTTGATCAACATATAATCAAATTATCTCTAGAGACTGGTCAGATATGGTTATGGCTGTCTTAGAGACTGAACCACAGTTACAGTGGAAGACATGGTAGAAGGATGAAGCTAAAACAATAGAACAAAGAAGCAGAGAGAGAGGCACAAGAATATTACAAGACCAACTTCTTTTAGAGGGAGATTATGCTAGTGTAGAGAGGCAATCTTTATATGATGACCACACTCTGGACTTATGCCAAATGGCAGCCTTGAATGCTTGGGATAGAATTGAAAAACTAAGAAAAAAAATAGAATTCTTTGTAAAAAGGATTTGATCTAAGAGCCAAAAGATTTAGAAACTTTTTACAAATATTGATTGCAGAGGTAAATAGAATGGTACCAGATTCAGAAGCCTGGTGAATAACAATTGAATCTCTGGCTTTTTGAAATGCTAACCCACAATGCTAAAGGATAACAAGGCCATTAGAGGCAAAGTTCACATCCTTAGCAGATTGGATTTGTGATATAATTAATATGGATAATTAGGTAGGAGAGGTTATTTCTAGAGGTTTAAAGGAAAGTCAATATATCTACAACTATGGAAAGCAAGGTCATGGACAAAGAAACTGTAAACAAAGTGTTCACAGAAACAATGTTTTTGCTAATAATAACCCCAACAGGATGCCACTCCCTTCTGAAGTATGCAGAAGGTGTGGCAAAGGCAACCATTGGACCCATGAGTGCATGTGAACAAGGGTCAGGCAACATAAGTTTCTGCCTTCAGAAAATACCCCAGGGAGCTTTCATAGGCCCCCATATCAAATCCAGTTCAGTCTTGTCCTGTCATTGTAGAGGGAATATCTTCCCAGAGTAAATTAAAGAACTTAAAGCCTGTTCCAAAAGCCCATACTGCTCTGAACAATGGAGAAGCTATAGAAAAGAGAACAAAAAATTTAGAAAAAAACATAAAGCAATTATTTTGGCAGATTTCTGTAAATTAACAAAGACCAAAAAAAAAAATAGGAATAAATTATGTTGTCATTGAAGGTTGGGTAGACCAAGGAGTGTTTGTAACAATAATTTTACCAGAATCTTGGCATCCAAAGTAGCCTCTTCAAGAGATAAATGTTCAGGTTATAAGAATTAGAATGTTATCCCGGTTGAAACAGAGTGTAAGATGGCTTTAATGTATAGGGCCAGAAGGAAAGAAAGGAAAATTAAACTCGTATGTGTCTAACATTGCTATGAATTTAGGGGATGAGATTTACTACAATGGAATAAGTATTCAGATTAATATTTTTTCAATCTCAGAAATAAATGTTAAACTAACGTGTTTCTGAGAAAAATATTGGAAAATATTATGAGCAATAGTCACCAGCCATTCAGGTTGTATAAAAACAAGTCACAACAGCTGCTGATTTTTTTTCAAAAGCATCCACAGCACTACCTTTAAAATGGTTAATAAATAAGTCTATATGGGTTCAGCAATGGCCTTTAACAAAAGAGAAATTGCAGGCCTTAGAACAGCTGGTACAGCAGCAGTTAAATGCTCAGCATATTGAAGAATTAACCAGCATGTGGAATTCTCCTTTATTTGTCATTAAAAAGAAATGTGAAAAATTGATAAATTATTAATAGGAAATGTGCTAGAGGCCTTGAAGTTTCATTAAAAAGATAATGTCAATACCAAAAAATTAAAAAAGAATTTTTCTTTTTTTTCCCTTTTTATTTTATTATTATGAACAAAGAAGGCACACTTTCTATCCTTGTATATTCTTATTCAAGGTCCCATCTGCCTCCCACCACATCAGGTCATTCTTTCTTCTCCACAACTCCCCATTCCCTCTCTGGGCAGGCAGCAGGCAGTCCCAAGGTCCCTTGCTTAGATCAGCCTTCACTCCTGGCAGATCCAGTTTTCTCCCACCAACCTCAAGACTGAGTCGGGTGTTCCTCTAGGGGGAGTGGGATCCAAGGAGTCAGTCCAAGGAAAAAAAAGAATTTTTCTATCACTTGGCAACAAGACAAAGATTTGTAAAAAAAAGTATTCTGTTTCAAACAGACAGATGTTCCTTAAATTGACATTTTACTATCTGGGAAATTTCCGCCGCAGAATCATTCATTCATGAACTCTTTTCTTTTTTGTAAAGAAACTTGTGAATTTATGTTACAGTTAGCCATCTAGTGAAAAAAACTCAAATTACCTTTCATCTTCTAGGAGAAATGATCTCTGGGATCTGACCATTTTAAGGTAATTATGACATTAACATGATTTCAACACACTATAATAATACATTCAGGTGAATATATTTCTGCTCAAAATAGTTTAGAGACAAACATTTATTCCAATGATGGTATTAAATGATTCTCTAGAATTTCTTTTAGAATTGCTGGAAAAATTTCTATCAACATAATGGTTGTGAAAAAAACATTCACCATTTTTAAAAATCTGCATGGCTGTTTTTTGTTTTGTTTTGCTTAGTTTTACCATTTTCACATTATCCACACACACCTCCACACACACAATGATAGATGCATTTAAGACAAAAAGAGGGTTTTTTTTTTTTTTTTCTTTAGAGTAGCTACTGATTTACAACAAAATTGCAAGGGAAATTCCGAGATTTCCCATGCACTTTCTGCTCCCATATATGTATAGCCTCCTGCATTGTCAACATGCCCAAATAAACAATATACTTGCTATAACTCATAAAACTAAATGAGCACATCATCAGTCCACATTTATCATTAATCTGCACCCTTGTTGCTGCTGTTTTTAAGGTTTTACAACTGTATGATGACAAGTTCATTTATGCAGCACAAAAAGAGAGGTTTACTACCTTAAGACTTCTCCATGCTTTACCAATCACTCTCTCATTCTCAGCCTTGATTCATGACCCCTCTATAAATGAGGAAGATTGAGAGAAAAGGATTTAATAAATCATTAGCAGTCACATATGCTACATGTATAGAAAGAAGGAATTTTAAATAAAATTCAGCAGACTTGAAACAGTATAGTTAATCACCTCTTTGGCTTGGATATTAAGTTTGCATTATGTCAAATCTTTATTCAAGCAAATATGATTAATTTTAACAATATGATTAATAAAAATGTTTGAACTACTCATAATAAATTTGTTGTTATTAACAGTAGAAATTCTGATTTTAGGTAAAATAGAAAATTGAGCCACGTTGACTGTTAATCTTGAAGTCTTGGTTTACAACCAGGAAACTAGTTAAACAGAAAATTTCAACAAAGAAATTAAAATAACCATAATTGGACAGTATCTTAAGTTTGTGACATTACTGGAAAAATAAACATAATAAATAACTCATTCTAGTATTTACCTACAGGAAAAATATAAACTTGTATTTTTAACCAAATCCATATTTCTAGGATAGCAAATATCAGCACAGAAAAATATTGTCAGAAAAAGATTATTGCTACTAATATTTTGTTCAAGCACATCTTGATCTTTTAAAAATTGAATCACAATTTGAAAATCTGCATGCTAATTTGTAGAAAGTATGAAACCCCTGCAGAATATTAAATTGCTTCTTTCTAATAATATGAATGAGAGCTACATGTATTTTTTTCAAATCTTCCATAGAAACTATAAAATTATTTCCAAAGAAAATTTCTAGTCTGATGATTATATATTAATAGTTCTTATAAATCAAGTACATGCTTCAGATATAGCATTCATATCAACCTAAATTTGCAAATCACCTAGAACTAAAATATAATTTAATTTGTTTTTAACACAAGATAAGTTTGTGAGTTTACTAATATGACTACCATGCTAAAGACTTAACACTAGATTCTTAAAAACCCAGAAAGAACTGGTGCATCATTTTAGTGATTTTTCAGCTCTACAAACAAAGCAGCTATTTTCCTAACCACTGAAGTATTGCTCACCAAAGGTTAATGTCACTGTCTTTCATCCAACTTCCAGAAAACTTGCTCACTCAGATCATTGCCCCCGGACCCCTGTGAAGTGCTCACTAGACAAGACAGGTCTTGGTGAAAACAAAAAATCCAACCTTCTTGACTATTTTATGCTTTTAGTTGCTATGACAAATATAGTGATGAGGAAACATTTTAACATTGAATGGGTATTCCATTGTTTTTGTTGTTCCCTCACAGTTCATGATCAGCTCTTCCTATTTACCGAGGGAGACTTAACACCATGACAGGGAAGCTGCATTAGTGACATGGGATATCTTTCTGTATGCTGTGAATTATTATTGGAGAACAAAGGAATTATTTTGGCCTATGGTAAGGTATCTTAGAAGCAGGAGGAAAATCCAAGCATAGATATAAGGGAAGGAAGGTGGAGTTAGAGAGATGAAATCCAGCTGCTCAAGAAACAATAAGTAAAGAATCTCAAATAAGCCACAGGACATATGGCAAAACATAGATTAATATAAATCGGTTAAGATGTGAGAGCTAGTTTGTAATCAGCCTGAGCCATAGGGCAAACAGAATGTAATATTAGTCTTTGTGTGATTATTTGGGGCTAAGTGGCAGCAGGGCTGTGGGTGGGTCTGAACCTTGTGGCTAGGCCGGAACTAACAGGTCAAAAACTTCTTACTACAAGCAAGCACTTCTTTTATAAATGGCTACAGACCACAGGTGGGAAAGATTCCTCTGGACTGCAGGTTGGGACAGTTCAGAAAACTTATGACTAGACATTCGGTTATGAAGGAGAGACAGCAGGGAAACGAACAGAGAGAAGCTAAGAGAGAAATCAAGAAGTAACTCTCTGATAGCTGCCTACAAGGATCTGCTAACACTTTTTTTTAGCTGTACCCCATATCTCAGAGTTCAGATCTTTCATTAATAGCCACCACATGAAGATTAGCACTACAGTCATGTACCTGTGAATGACATTTTCTATTATAACTTGTTAATTTGATATGCTTCTCCAAAGCCATTCTAGTTCTAAAAGTGAGTATTCTAATAGTTCTCTGCTTTAAAATTTTGCAATCTTGTATCCTCTCTTTTTTACAGTTTTTTTCCTGTGTGAAATCCCCAATTAATATTCAAGAAACTTGATAAACATATCTTTATCTCATTAAACTGAAGCTAAACTGACCACTTAATTATTTTTCAATACTCTGAAACATAACTAGGAAGAAAACTAGGGCTTTGAGCTAGAAGCTCTGACCTCTCAATTCTTTACTTTTTATTTATGATTTATTTAATTGGCTCCATTAAATATCATTTAAGTAAAACAACAAATAACCTCAGGCTGTTCATGCATGGCATGATATTCCTGCAAGAGAAAGTCATATTGAAATAATACAGTCAGGCCTTCCAAAAAAGGGGATTTGCTACAAAATCAATACCAATGTTTTGTCTCTAAGTATGAGCATAGAATTTTTATCCAAGTTTATCTTCATATGCTTTGCATTTTTTGTATTTATAAATGTGTAGAAATATTATATCTGAAATACATGCAAAAAGCACAAAGGTTTTGGTAGAAGTCACAAGAATAAAGACAATTAATTGGTAATAAAATCGACATTATATTCTTCACTGCAAGACATTTCTTTTTGCATTAATGTTTTTCATATAGTATGTATTAATCATGATTTTCCTTTCCTACAATGTATTTCAGATCCTCCCCACTCCCACTTTGTAGGGACCAAGACAACTTCTTGGTTTCCTTCTACCTTCTTCTAAACAATAAATACACAAACCCCCAAATTGAAAACAAACAAAGTAGCTCAAAAATTCCAAAGCAAAGCAAAGCAATGCAAATCAAAACAAAACAAAAACCCTAGGGAGTTATTTTTGTGTTGACCTATCCCTGGGCATATGACTTGCCCTGCAGTGTTGTTACCATACCTAATGGTAGTCCATTGGGAATAAACAACAGAAAGAAACAAACAAAAACCCTAGTTATCCATTCGCCAGGAGGAATCATAACTTGCAAATAGCTTCTTAGTTAGGTGTGGGACCTTATGTTTTTTCCTCAACGTTGAGACCACATCTGAATTAAATCTGTGCCGGTCCCATTCCTGCTGCCACAGTCTCTGTGAGTTTATATGTGTATCAGTCCTGTGGTGTATGAAACACTATTTCCTTAGAGTTAGTTATCCATTACTTTTGGCTCTTACAATCTTTCCACATAGATCCCTCAGCTTTTGAAGGTCTGATGAAGACATCCCACTTAAAACTCAGTGCTCCAAAGTCTCTCACTCACTACCCATTATCTGTGTCAGCTCCTGTCTACCATAAGAAGTTTCTCTGAGGGTTGAATCAGAAACTAAATAAATATTCATTTGACTTTAACATTTAAAATGATGTTTTATCAGGGATGAACCAAAAAGTAATGGGCAAATCAACACAGAAAAGTGAATTACATTTAAAGACATGCCATTAACAAAACTGTATATTTATTTGCTTTATTTTATAATACTGTTGGATAAATACATTCTTTAAATTTCTTACAATCTTCGAAACCTCTTTACAAAAGCACAAAGGAAATGAAATGGTTATACTACTAAAAAGTATTAAATCAGAATATGACATGAGCCAGTTTATTTAAATGGCATGAAGAGAATAGCAGTTTGCCATAGTTTCAGGAGACCCCTTAGCCAGGCATTTCTATTTGCTTTCAAGCCCTTATTATTATTAGAGAGTAAGTAAACCAAGCTGCCACTGGGAGCACCCTGATGCTTTTAAATATCTTTGGGATAGTTCATTTTTTTTTAAAACAACCACTGTGACTAAGCAATCTATTATACATGGGAAAAGGCAGAAAGAAGTAAAATATCGGCTATACTATTTTTCACTTAAAAGGAAAAACTATACAGATAAAGGCAAATAATACACAATTTCACCATAGACACTTTATATTCAGCTTCTATAGAATTTTAACCTTGAGCATTTTTCCTTTATTCCTTTCTAGGAGTATGAAGCTACCTTAGATCAATGCCATGTGATATTAGATTTCCAAGCCAAAGTAGTCTAAAGTAGATTGTGACATATGATCACCCTAATTTGCTATTCTAGAAAACCATTAATATTTAACTTAATCTATTTAGAATTAACTACCACAACAGTCAGTGCTCCAAGGACAGTCAATCCACAAGAGATACCACAGGTCACTGAAGAATCTCTCTTCTTCCTTCTAACATAAAGAGCCTCCCCTTATTTCAAGTGTGTGTGTGTGTGTGTGTGTGTGTGTATGTGTTCATATAGTGCGGATGTAGCAATAAACAAGAGAACACAAGTTATTTTTGTAACATTTTAGAAGGTTATACAAAGAATAGCAATATTTAAAGAAAAATAACTGTTAGAATACACTTTATTTCTGTTAAAAGGCCATCTGTAGAATAAATTAAGAACCTCAAAGAAATCAATCCCTACTGGATTTGTATTCCCTTGGGGCTGATTCTATGCTTTTTTTTTGTCACTAAATGTATTGACAGCTGGTAGTTCCTACCCTGAGACAATTTATTTTATCTCCACATATTTATTGAAATGCACCTTGTTTGGTATCGACCTGACAGCAGTAGGAAGCAGTGGATAATGATAAAATCCCTGGGGTCCTGACAGACGGTTTCAGTATTCAGCTTCATTGCCAGCATTAGACGCTACAGCACACACAAAATAAAGGAACATCAGTCTCTGCAGAAAAATGAAGTGGTATCTGAATTAAAGGGCCAAGCAGCAGTACACATGCAACACCATGGTTAGTGCTTACATTCAAGTACAGTGTTTTACCAGTTGCAAAATCACTACCCAGGTATCAAAACAGGGGATATGGAGTGTCAAATATATTCACTGATAAGAGTAGTTGGTGTTAGCCAAGAATATAGCCTCAGTATTCACATCCTTCTATATTCAATATATTATATACAAAATTACATTTTTCTATAAACTCTAAACAATTATATAAAATGTTATCATTGGGTATATAAATTATGTAGGCAAAACTTAGAACAAATAACCTTATCTTTTTTGGGGGGTGTGGTTTGGTTTTTACCTTGTCTCATCTTTTTTGTTTTATTTTCTTGAGACAGGTTTATCTGTGTCTTTGTAGCCCCACTTACTCTAAAACTCACTCTGTAGACCAGGCTTGCTTTACACTCAGAGGTTCACCTGCTCCAGCCTCCCAAGTACTGGGATTAAAGACATATTTCATCACCACCAGAACTATGAACTTTTAAATGGATTTTCTATGATAAAATACTGGCCACTAATAACATTTTTAAGAGAGCTTTCAAATACAATGTCATTAGAATGGAATAGGTTTAAAAACAAGTATTACCTTCATATTGATGAAGTATCTCAGGTATAAATTTTAGTTGTTGTAGATGATTTCCAGACCCATTTGGGCCAGAAGTTCATACCTGGCCCACAGCGGCCTTTTCAAACCCCCAAAGAAATGAATCAGACACTTATATTAATTTCATACTGTTTGGTCTATGTCTCAAGCACATTACTAACTAGCTCTTTCATCCTAATTCAACCCATTTCTAGTATTCTATCTGCCATGTGGCCCAGCCCGCGGCTCACCTGGATTCCTTACATGTTTCTTCCTCAGGGGTCAGATGGAGACTGACTAACTCCACCCTCCTTCTACCTGTCTCTGCTGATTCTCCACCCACTTCTAAGGTGCTCCACATAGGCCAAACCAGTTACTTTGTTTACAGCATATAGAGAACATTTCCACCACATTTAGTTATTTTTTATTATTAAAATCATTAAGTATAGTGGCTGTTGAGATGGCTCAGCAGTTAAAATCAAATACTGATTGGGCAAAGAGACCTGAGTTTGGTTCTCACCACTCACACAGGCACTTCACAACTGTCTACAACTATCTGCAGGGTCTTCTGCCCTCTTCTGGTCTCCATGGGCACTGTTCTTTCATGCATACACACACACACACACACACACACACACACACACACACACACACAAAGACATGGACACACACACGTATCATGTGCTCCTATTACAATGCTTCTTTCCTACAGTCTTCTTACATTCTCCCTAATTCTTCCTGATGACAAGGGCCTTTCCTTGGTTCTGGTTAATTGGATGCAGAACCATGAAATATGATTTGCAGTTTCCCAGAGAAGACTTCTTCTGTGTTCCCAGTCCTGTCTTCCCCCATAAAAGTGTTTGGTGCCTTAAACACCTTGAAATAGAAATCAGAGTCATAGATCTTGCCTTCTTTGAGAGCAGCATCTTTCTGCAGATGTCTTTATCCTGGGTTGAAAATAAAGCATTTACATTCCCACCCTTTCTGGCTCAGTCTACCTAGGACTGACTCTATCTTTAGGGTTGTCACTCTGTCTCTTTTTTGTTCCTCATCTCCAATTTATGCCTCTTTTCTCAGCAGTGTGACCATTTCCAAACACAGGAATACTCGTGTCATTTACCTGCTTCAAATTTTCAAGTGACATTTACTTTTCTAGAAGAGAATGTTAAAATTATTTGGTAAAAAAGAACAAACTTCTATTGTAAGAATTCTGTTTTCTTTCTTCTAGGAAAGTAACAGTCATGAACAAGTCTTAACTTAAGCTTCATGTTTGAATTGCTTGCTTTGGACCTATCTAAAGGTGTCTCCAACAGTCCGTGCTTTTGTATTGTTGCCTTCTACCTAGTGAAGTGAACCTGTGACTTGCTGTTGACATTTCATCATAGGGCAAAGGTGATAAGAAACTATCCAAATGTTGAATTCACTATGTTGAATTTTACAACATTCTACCCTAATGCTTACTGACTCTCCTTTCCTAGCTGCAAAAATGTGAGAAAGTATCTGAAGATGCTCCACAGCCAAGAAAGGTAGTACAGCACCTAGGACGTGAAGACTCCATTCAATCAGAAGCAAGGCAAAGAAGGCCTAATTCAAAGTATCACAGAAAATTAATTCTGCCAGGAGTAGAATATATTTGAGCATGGAGCCTCACCTTGCGTAACTCCACATGATCACAGCTTAATTCTAAGCTTAAGAGTTCATGACATGAGGAATCAGCTAAAATATGCAGCCATCTAAACCATAAAAATGGTTTTTAAAGGATGTTGCTGTAGGCTGTTAAATTTATAGCACTTTATACGAGGAAAGAAATTTAATATGTGTCTAGAATCCTTTAAAAATACATGGCCAGTCCAATAGTCATTGCTCCTGTCGCTATTCCCCAACTACTTCTAACTAAAGAACATGTATATGTGGTTGAAGTTCTCATTAGCATCTCTTTGAAGACTTATGTCCCTAGCTTAAAACCTTGAATTAAATTCCATTTTCTTATCTCATGCAATGGTTATATGCCAACTACAGTACACTTCGTAATTGCTTCTTGACAAATTTCTGTTCTCTGCCCTCTTCTACGAATGCACACACACAAAGAAAGATATGCTAATTATATTCATGTATTGCAGGAAAAGGAACTTTCCCATCACCAGACACCAGTGCTTGATGTATGTTTTTGGTGTTTCGAACAAATAGCAAGCAATTTGTTTATCTAACAGTCATCAACCCGTGAATAATGTCCAGTAATTATGGTCCAGACAATACTAACCCAACATAAATTAACACCAGTTTTCATAAAATTAAAATTATTTATACTATTTATTAAAAAGCCAAAAGTTAGAATATTCACATCTTCCTATCATATTTTTTCCATCTTCATAAGCTCTTTTATATCTTTTTATTTCTCCCACTAACAACCATATTTTATGGTTTTTGTTTACTCTATTACAAAGATAGCCATATCTACAGGAAAATATTTTCCTCCTGCCATATGTAATTCAACCAAGACCAACCACAGCTCACCCTCAGATATGATAGGAAGAAATTAAGAAATAGCACAGTTTTTAATTGAAATAGAACTTTTCCTGGGTAATTTGAGCTGAGTACATAAATCAAAGTATATTGAGTAGATCTCATCTACCCCAGGGTTTAAGCCTCATATACAAATAATATGTGCCAGATTATATTTTCGACTATCTTCTGTGTCTCTAGATAAATCTCCACAATTTGATGGATCCACCACATGAGTATTATTTCAAATGAAACAACTCCCAAAGCTGATCCTTCATTCTTTGCAACCTTGGAAAGTTAAATAATCTGGTCAAAACCTTGGATTGAAGTGATTACTTTAATTTCTTTCTCATAATTTACTTAAAGGTCAGATTTTATTGATTCCAACTTGAAAATATAAAATGTCCATACTGTTTACTCGTAATCTCCGTTGCTACCAACCCACAAAGATAGAGTCAATTTTCTAAAATACTGCCTGTCTATCTATACCCTGTGTCCTGCTCTGTGTCACTGTCAGCTTACATCTCTGACTCATGAGGTACCAGTGGGGCCATATTCATTAGAATTAGATATGATATTCTACTTTGTTCTTGTCCTTCAGAAATGTCAGGCTTCTTTTATTTAGAGATGTCCTTTTCTTGGTTTGGAAGTGAAAAATGTCATTTGATGATAGATTGGTTATATTGTCAGCTCAAAAGTCACTACTTCATAAAAAGTTACAAGTTTGCCCTCTGCCAATTACATTTCATAAATGAGTCCCTATTATATACCCTGTTTTACTGTCTTCATGCACTGACTATAGTTATATTTCACTATTGTTTCCCATACTGATAGTAACTAAGTCATTTACAGTCAGAACTCAAAAGTCCTTGTGGCTTTTGTTATTTCTCTGCTCTAACTCCAGCAACTCAAATATTACTTTATGAAAATAATACAGAGAAGAGTTGAAATTCAAATCTGTTTTTTACCTTCAGTTTAAGTGCAACAAGCTTTCATGATATCCTATACACTTGGCTGCTTACCTAGCGTTTACTGCCTTTTATTTAGATCTTAGCATTCTATGATAAATACAGTTTATTCTTTGTTCTAGCATCCTAGCCAGATTAGGAAAAATAATGCATGATCATCGTGCCCAAATTAGTGACATTTTGGTCTCTCCCTCTTGACACCTTTCACCCTCACCCTCCCTCTGTTCCTCTATTGTATACAAATATGTTTCTGGAACTTATGGTTTTATTAACCAGTCGAGTACAGAGTTATTAACCTAAAGAGTACGGTAGTAAAAGACAATTTAAGAACTACAATAACAGGTCTCAGCTCTTACATTGCTTGCTATTTGTGTTATGCTGAGAATATAGTTTAATTTATCTGTGCCTCAATTCTTTTATCTGGAAAGCAAAACTAACAGATTTGTTAGAATAAATACATGAATGTGCTTAATGTAGTGTGTACAACAAAAAAAGTATCATTTTAACACCTTATTTATGTGTATGTGCGTATATGTGTGTGTGTGTGCACAAGTGTGTGCATGTGGTGGATGTATGTGGTACATGTCTATGTCTGTGTGTATGTCTATGTCTGTCTCTGTGTTTGTATGTCTCTCTGTGTGTATTTGTATGTTTGTATATCTCTCTGTGTGTTTGTGTGTCTCTGTGTGTTTGTGTGTGTTTCTATGTTTGTGTTAGTGTGTGTGTGTGTATGTGTGTATTCCACTTACCTTATAATAATCAGATTTATGAATGGAAGTCAATCACTTACTGTAATGTCCCTTTTAATTCAATGGAGACTTAACTTTGATTTCTGATATCAGGATAAATACAAAGCATAAGCATATTACCAAATAAAAGAAAATAGCTCCATAATCTACAACACTTTCAAATTCTGCCTGGAGCATATGACACACAAGTAAAGATAATGATATTTTCACAAAATAACACAAGAAGCAATAAATATCACCAGATTTTTTTCTGAAGAAAATTTGAAGATCCATTTTATTACAGTTATATGACATTTGCAATTAAAACTCATTTTTTGGCCTATAAAAATTGCACTTTGTTATATTTCCTTATAATTATTCGTTGTAGTTAAAATAGAGGCCTTTGTAAATAATTTTATAAAATATAGTTTTAAGAATTTGTATAGACAAATGTTGCTGAAAATTATATTTATTTTGTTCAGTTGGGGCCCCTGCTTGCCCCTGCAGAGGCTGGGATACCCTGTATGCTCTACTTTCCCAACCCAGCTCCACTTTCACTGAAAATAAAAACCAAACAGAAAAATAGCACCAAAGCCCAGGTGTGCATTTCTTACAGCAGGTGCAACTTGACTTTCTGACATGACCAGCTCACCCAAGTGCCTTAGCTTGTAACTACACTTGGGCCAAGTTCCAGCTCTTGGCTGGCACATCATCACCTCTCAAGTAAGGTCTGTAAAATCTTTGTGATTTAGCCAGGGTTCATGAATTACCTGGCTCCATTCTTTAGAAGTTGTGAACCCACACAGAAGCAAAGCCTGTATCTGTTTCTAATCTGCTCAGATCTGGCCTTTTGTGTTGACAGAAAATATATCAATTTTTAAGTAAGTTTGAATTTGATTAATACATGAAACGTAAAACCACTATGTGTATTGATGGATTCTATGTCGTACTTTCTCCTATGTGTAAATTATGTTAGTCTTAATTTTCAATTATTGATTCACTTTTATTTATCACTATACTTTTATTAAAGTGTTGTCAATAATGTACACTCTTTTAACAATAGAAATTGAGACAACAAATACAATGAATAGTGAAAGAATGAGAATTCTAGATAAAATCTGGTGGTTTTTAAATAGTTGCATAGGCACTATTAAAATGTGAACAAAAATCTACCTATTCAAGATAAAGAACCTATAACAGATCAAAGTAAGAATACAATCAGAAGCCAAGTTAGTTTACTAATGAGTTTATTGGGGTTATTTACGTAAATATGGATGAGGGTTTATTTATGGGAATATGGATGATGTTACTCATAGGGACAGAAATGGTACAAAGGGAGCTACACAATAGAAAAATCTCACCTCAACAAGGGTGATGGATCATGGAACTTAGAAACCTGTATTTCACTAGACAACTTGCAGGAAGCTCAACAGGTTGAACAGTGTCTTCTCTGGGCAGTAAGGTTGTGAGTTTCTTACAGGCAGCTAAGCTGGTCTGGTGTGACTATCAGCTGTCACTGTTGCTTATAAAAGCTTGTGCAGCCCAAAACATTGTTATCTATTTTTCTATCACATACAAACACACAAGAACATGTTAATATTGTATCATATGTTTGACCAAGTTTCAGCAGGGCTTCATAGAAAGCTGAAGGTGCCTGTCAGTTTGCTACTGAGTCTGCTATGGACTGTTGAGAGCATTAGGAGCAGTGGCTTAGAGGAAGTATATGAGGAAGGGGGAATCAACATCATAATGGGGGAATCTACAGAGGCATCTGAACCAAGCTAATAGGAACTCACAAACTTCAGAGTGAAAACCTTGGAGCCTGCATGGACCAGACCAGGCCCTCTGTATAAGGGAGGCAGTTGTGTAGCTTGATCTGCTTAAGAAGCTGTTGACAGTGGGCTCAGGATCTATCCCTGCTGCATGATCTGGCATTTTGAAACCCATTATCTATGGTGGAATGCCTTGCTCAGCCTTCATGCTGTGGGGAGGGGCTTGGTCCTGCCTCAGCTGAATGGACCAGGCTGTGCTGACTCCCTAGGGGAGACCTTACCCTTTTGGAGAAAAGGATGTTGGGTGGGTTGGTGGGGAGAGGTTGGTGGGGAGCAGAAGGAGGGGTGAGAGAGGGATCTCTGATTAGTATGTAAAATAAATTTTTTAAAAGTCTTATAAAAGAAAAAAGGAAACTCATGTTTCCAGAGCAGTAAATCTTTCCAGCAACAGAGAGCCAGAGGTTAGAGAACTTGGCCTCATCCCATCTGTACTGATCCTGAGTACTCCCAGTAAAATCTAACTCCATATCCCTGAAGAAAGACAAATAGGACAGATGAGTATGAATTCCTAGGTCTGGTTAAACATTATTTTTCCCAAGATAAGAAAATTATGCCATGATTTCTAACATTCAGTTGGAAATCCATTATTTTATTTAATTTTATTTACTTTATGCTTTGCACAGGGTGAGGACTGGAGCAGGGGATTTATAAGTCTATGCAAGTCCCATACCACTGAGTGTCTCCTCAGACACTAAGAAATTTATCTCTTTGTATAAAGCTGTGGTAGTTAAGTATTTTGTAGTCAGTTTTGTTTTATTTTGTATGATAGGGTCTCACTATGCGGCTATTATAGGACCAGGATTTCTTTATATCCCAGGATACCTTCAAACTTCAGCAATATTTCTGCTTCAGTTTTCTAACTATTAAGTATTAGATGTTTCTGGTATTATTCCTAGCTTATAGTACACAAGCCTATAGCAATGTCCATCTAAGAAAATTGTGAAAAAGAATGAGAGTTTTCTCTTTAAGAAGTGAAATAATTTTTACCATAAAAGATATTCTAAGCTAAAAGAGTAACCTATTTTTCACCAAAGTGAATTATATCATGCCACATCATTTTACTAATTTTCTACAAATTTTATGAGGGAAGAAACATCATCATCTATAAAATAGGAAACATGGTTTGTAAAGCTAAAGGACTTGCCTACAGTAAGCAAGGACTTTGTAACTCAAATTCAGGTGTGAATACACTAATTGTTCCATGCTACTGAAGCGATAACTAAATGGAAGGCATTTGAAAACTAGCCCATTGTTGATTTCTATTTTTATCTCTTTAAATTCACTCACAATGTAAAGGAACACTACCACCCTTTTTTAAAAACTAAACATCAGATAACAATTTATATTAAAGTTATATAATTGGAAATTCTAGAGTTTTGAAATACCACTTTAAGAAGTTTTCCCTTATGTAAACTTTAACTAGGATTATCTTAGATAACTATGTAATCCTATAAGCTTGTGTATGATGGTTGGTGAGTTGGTTCTGTGACTAAAAGCATTGCTACTAAGCCTGACAACCTCAGTTTTATCTTTAGAACCCACAGGGTAGAAAGTAACAACATAACTGCCAGTTGTCATCTGACCACCACATGAGTGATGTGGCACACATGTACATTCACACACAAAAGAAACAAACAAATCAATCAATGTAATGAAACTTTTAAAAAGAAGTAAAAACTTCTGTTTAAGTTTATTTTGACACAGCTTATCAATAAAAATATATTGTCTTAGAAGACTGATCATAAAATAATTTAACTTTTTCTTACTAATTTTTATTCTTTGATAGCTTTATACATGTCTACATTGAAATATCATTATAGTTAACCATAACTAAAACAGCTATAGAAGGGAATTGTCAAACAAGTACGCATTGTACATTGAATATATTTTGCTATACGTCCCATCCAGTTCCTCAGTTCTCTTCTTCCTACCCTCCCTTGTTTCTCTAGACAGATTAGTTTCTGCTTCCATGTTGTATATGCACAATAATATTTTAGGCATACGCACTAGTATATGTGTGAAATTCAGATGAAAGAAAAGATCAGATCATATTGGACTTTTGAGATTTGGTAAATCTGCCTTATATGATTATATCAATTTGCAACCATTTTCTGTGATATTTATATTATATATATACATACATATGTACTTTTCAGTTACAAAATAGATTTATATATTTGTAAATGAAAGATAATTTTAAATTTACAGTCAACTTATATAAGCAATAAAATACAGAATTTAAATTGTCACATCAAATGGCTAATGGAAAGCAATATATACTAGTATTGATTTGAGAGACACTATATAAATTTTTTGAGGCTGGTACTGATTTCTTTTCATAATAGCAAATGTTTCTTATAACATAATCAATATCGCACTTTACATGATATTTAACCCTCACAACAACAGCCAGTATAATCAGAAATGCATTCTTGAATCCTCATTTGGTTATCAAGGTAAATTTGATAGTTGAAATAATAATTTGACAAATAAATTATGCAACCAATTTTTGCTACTAATCAGGCCTTTTAGATATTTTGCATAGCTAATTAACAATAAAACTGATAAAGAAGAATATAAAGTGAAGACTATGAATTTAATGCAATAGATGTTGATTATTATGGACAAGAGAACAAACTAATATTAATACAATTTTCTGAAGTCACTTCTGCACGTGCATTAAAAAACAACAAAGTGCTGATATTATAATTCAAGCAGTATAGTATGCATTTAAAAAAATACTATCTCTAAGTGGAGCAAATGTAAACAGCCAGCTCCTATTGAAATGGAAGACACCACTTCCAGGTAACAGATTGAATTAGGAAGGTCACAGCCACAGAAATTCACTTTGCACATGGAGATAGGTTTCTAAAATCGTAATGTAAAGAAAAGGCTCATCAGTGCTCAGTGTGCAGCATCTCTCTAAACTTGAAATGTGAGGATTTATCCAGAAAGCCAATGAAAATGTAGAGTTTTTTAAGTATATATACTGTGGAGGTATTAAAAAAGAGCAAATATGAAAAATTTGGATGAATTTGTGGTTGGATCAAGCCTTGAAGGTGCTTTTGATAAACATAGTTTTTTGGTGATACATTTATATTTAATAAAATCAGCCTCGTATATCAGAGAACAGATTCACCCACAGTCAAGCTAGAAGGTCCAGATAGTAGTAACTCATGCATTTAATCCCAGCAGGAGAAAGACTAAGTGGTGACCTATGCCTATCCCATAACTTCATAGACAGAGACCTTTCTGTGTTTCTGTGAGTTCAAGGCCTAGCAACCAAACAGTAGTAGTTCACATCTTTATCCTTACTCTAGAATTATAATGCAGAGTTGAACCTGGAAGTAAACCAACTGGGCGCAGAAGATATTTAAAGCAGGCATAGGCAGACAGTGTGATTTTCTGTATAAGCAACAAGTCAGGCTGAGGACTCTTGAAGACAGATTTTACCCTGAAGGGTTGGCTGGGTGAGAATTGACTGTCGTCTGTTTTCCTTTCCCTAATATTGAACTTCCCCCAATATCTGGCTCTGAGTTTTCCTTAAATAACAACTAGAATTCGTGATTCATAGTTTGGCCTCAGGAAAAATATATTATGAACAGACTATAATACTGTTTTTTAGTTGAGTATGTGTCGTCAAGAATCCTAAAAAGAGTTATCAGAAATGTACCCATGAGTGTCATCTCAACACTGGGGGAATAATAAAAAAAAAAAGGGTCACCATAAATTCAAGGTCAGCATGGTTTACAGAGCACATTCTCAGGCAACTAGAGCGACATAGAAGACACAGTGTCAAACAAAAGAAAACAATAAACAGAAAGGTACTCAGGAATAAAAATAGTGGAACATTGTTTACCTTTGCTATGAAAACTTTCCTGTAAATTGAAGAATTTTCTCCTAGAGAGAATTTGAAGACTCAGAGACTTGGGAAGCTAATAGAACTTAAGAATTAAAAAAAAGCTCAGACATGTATTATGTTCTTAAGTCCCTCCTTGAAAATTGTTAACATAGTAACCAAGTGTTAAAGGAGAGACTCTGATGAAATTTCCCTCAATTGAGGCAGTGATTTCAGAGATACAGTTTTCCCAAATTATTCTCCAGGCAGACAGGGAGGGTGGGCCTCTCTGTCAGTGGCCTGTGAGTGATGAATGATCCTTTTAAGAACCCCAGTGACCCCACTTGTTCACCAAGCTATGGTTGGGTGGAACTGTTTTGTAAACTGTTTGACAGTGCCCTGCTTAGTTGAAAAGACATTTGGTCACATCTTCTCAGGAAAATGCACCTAATCCTGCAGTTCAAACATGCTTCTCTTCATTATTTATGAAGAGTATAATGGAATTCTTAAATAATTTCATTAACATAAATAATCAGGTCTTACTGATGTAAGGCCCTATTCATTACTGTTGCTAAAACTGTATGTTATTTCTTGATTAGTATTATTTCATTTTATAATTTTTCATCTTTGATTACACATTTTTTCTTAACTACTGACCTTTTTAAAGAAAAAAATGGTAAGATGTTTTCAACAGAAGCAAACACTTAAACTTTTTTTTCTTTTTTATTATGAATATAGTCATATTTTTTTACCCATGTATATCCTTGTTCAAGCTCCCTTCCCCCTCCCACCCCTTCTAGTTACTCTCTCTTCTCCATATCTCTTTAAACTTATTTTTTTAAAAAAGTATTTTTCTGGTTATAATAAATGGATGACTGTCATTAAAATTAAATCTTGCATTTTTCTGTTTTCCAAAACCAGTGGCATGTGTTTGGCATTGCCAACCTCAACTAGTAGCTTAGAATAGAGCTAAGCCCTCTTGGATGGACCAAGGTTGTAGCTGAGATTTTCTCTCTAGGGGAAAGCAATATCTTAAGATCTACATCACAATTTGGAGGCTTGCCTATGTTGAGTCTTATCTTCAGAATATCTTTCCTATTGTTCCACAGAGCAGGGGTTTTGGCCTCACTGACATTGTTCTCCTTAACAATTACTGCCTCTTCGTCATTAGATGACTTGGCATCAATTTAAGGCTTCCTAGTGTTCTTTGTGTATCTAAACTACACTTTTTAAAGCTTTCATTCTGCCTATTGTTAATCTTTTTCTTTGTAAAGCTTTGTAAGAATAATCAGTACTAACCATTACACAGATTCAATGTTATCCAGTCTTGAATTTCATCCACCTAAGACCCTACTTTTAATTACTCTATTATGTAGTTATTCAACCTCATGTAAGTTCAGGCTGTGAGCATAATAGAGGCAGAGTTTTTGCAAGAATATAATGTGAATAGGCCCAACCTTGTGTTTGATAGAGTTCTTGCTCCTGACATCTTACAAGTCAGGCCTCTACTCTCCCATTCTCAGTGTTCTTATCTTCAAAATTTCTATTAGCATGACACATTAGCTCTGCTTCCAACAATCAACAGCTTTTCTGTGTCCAGACTCTATCACAAAATCATCTAAATGCATAAATACAACAGGTGAGCTTTATCATAACAACATCCCACTTCTGATACCAACTTCTAAGAAGAAAAGTGTCAATTGTACCTCCTAATTCCAAAGAGATAGAGTCTATCTTGGCAAGAACAGCATGGCAACTGTCAGAGTAAGCATGCTAACCTGAATAGAAAGCTGGCTAGCCACATTTTTATCCATACACAAGAAACAGAGAAAAGCAAGAGCAAATAGGACTAAGATATCAAGCCTCAAAGCCAGGCCCAGTGATATACTTCCTTTAGAAAGACCTCATCTCTTAAAGATTTTATAACCTGAAACACTGGCCCAACTGGATATCAAGTATTCAAATACATCTATTTATCTAGTAATCTTTTATTTAAAACATCACATTTTGCTTCTCAAGTTTAATATAAAGGTTTATAAATGAATTGATACTACTTTGATTAAAATGAAAGCATTTATGAATTTTAGCAGAAATTTTATTCAAATATAAAATTACATTAGCTACATACCTTGGGTTTAACATAATATGTTCCAAACAGTGGCTAACAGCTGAGATGAAGTGCATTTGCACATAGACCCCTCTGCCATGACAGAAGCATTCTAATCTGAAGTGTTCACAGCCTCAGCCACCAGCCTTGCTTGTGTTTTGGCTGCTATAAAGAACAGAATTTTAAACTCCGTTTCATTTTAACTAATTAAACTTGTAGCTTGTGGCTAGAAACTCAGTACTTGAGTTTCTGCGTTTCTATAAATATTTTAAGCATAAGATTAAGCCTAAATTGATCTTAAAATCTGTCAAAAATGTCACATGCCATTATGTACATTTGATAGTTTTTGAAAAGCAAAGGCTATAAACAACTGAAACGAAACACCATAGGATCATAAAATTGACATTAAACATAAAAAATAGTTAAAATCCAAGGGAAGGTATGAAATTCACTATTTTTTTTTAACCGTAAATGTCCTTTCAATCACAAAATTGGCAGTTTTTTAAACTTTAGTTTCTTTAAATCATTGAATATCCGAGTATTATCATAAGTACACTTGTTAAATTGATTTTGAGTTGTTTATTTGCAGACATTCCTTCCAGAATTCTGCTGCCATCATTGACCATCTCAAGCATTTGAATGGTCTATAAACTGTGCTCAGCAAGTTTGACATTTTTGTCATTGATTGCGGCTCTGATTCATATACCTTGATTTTAAACTTACTGTTTCTTTCATTTAACCTCCAGAAATAAACACAGCCCAGATGTCAGAAAAAGAACTAATGGCTGGAGAAGCAAAAGAAGAGACATTGTGCACAGCCTCAAAAGAAAGGAAATAGCATTTACACATGGAATACAGTGAAACTTTCAATTCCACACACCCAGGCCAAGCATCTCCAGGCTATTTAGAGGGCATTGTGTGGAGACCACAGTATGTCTGGAAAGTGCTAAAGATGGCTGAGCCTTTCTGAGCTTATGGGGCACGCAGACACAGTGCCTGTGAAACAGACATGGTGAGCTCCAAATGTGCGTTCTAACCATGTGTAAGTTCTGATGTGTACCGTGGACATCAAAGCATAACTTCATCATGAATTACTGCAAGTTTAAGGAAATAAGAAGGTCAGTTAATCACTTGAAAGCTCAAGGACATATTTTATTAAAAATATGTAGGATTTTAATTTAGAAAACTGTGAACATTTTCATAATATTTTGTAACATATCAGATATTGAAAAACTATGTGATCAAATCAGCTTTGATCACACAGTCCAACTATGGATTTGGATGTTCTTTATATATACTGACAATTAGTTGTGCCTCACCCCTACAATGACCATCCAAGTAATGCAAAATGCAAACATGAACTAGATAGTATTATTTATTTTGACCTATGCCTTATTATTGTATTGAAAGATCTCTACATAGGTGAGCTAGAGAAATAGTTTAGCAGTGAAGAGTGCTTGTTGTTCATCATGAGGACCTGAACTGGGATCCCGGCATACCTATCAGGTGGTTCACAAATGTCAGTAATCCTATCTCCTCAGTATCTGACATTCTTTTCTAGCCTGCACAGACACCAGCACACACATGTGCACACAAGCATACACACACACACATAAATATTAATATAAAAATTAAAACTTTTAAAATGATTTTTATATTCAAATTAATTCCATGGATCATCACTATAGATGAAAATTTCTCAGTCCTGTCCAGCCCTTCAGTTGCTTATAAAAAATAATTACTCAGAGGGTTAATATTAATAACAAACTGTTTGGTCTACAGCTCAGGCTGTCTTACATCTTAATTTAACCCATTTCTATCAATCTATGTATTGCCATGTGACTGATTGCTTATCAGTACCATCACATCTTGTTTCTTGAGCATCTGGATTGCATCTCTCAGAATCTGCCTTTCTCCTATTTTCCTGCCCAGATTTCCCAACTAGTTATAAGCTGTCTTGACTTAGGCCAAAACAACTTCTTTATTAACCAACAGTAGCACACATAATCACAGCATATAGAAAGACCATCCCACAGCACATTGTCTTGGTTAAGTTTCTGTTACTGATTAATGCCATACTCAGTAGCATCTTAGAGAAGGAAGGGTTTATTTTAGCCTATATCTCTAGTTCATCATGAAGGGAAGTCAGGTCAGGAACTTAAGGCAAGAACATGGTGGCAGGAAATGAGGTAAGACTAAAGAAGAGCATCGCTCATTGGCTGGCCCCTCGTGACTTTCTGGGTCTTCTTTCTTTATACTACCCAGGACTACTGTCTCAAATGGTAGCATCAATCCCAGTTGGCTGGACTCTTTTCTGACAACTGGCCATAAAGTACATGTCCCTACAGACTTGCTGACAGGCAACCTGATGGATGCATTTTCTCGATTGAATTTCCTTTCTCCATTTAACTCTAATCATTTCACATTAAATAAACAAATAAGTAAACAAACTGGCCAGGACAGACACATATCCCAAGTGATGATGTATTATAAAACCAAACTGCTTTGTAATTGAAATATGATGTACCACATGACTGGAAATCTTAAGCTTTTTATGGAAATGTTATTGAAACATCACAAACATCAGGACAAAAGGATGTACTCCACGGCTACCAGTCTGGATTGTGTCCTGAACTATGTCCAGTGCACATGGAGCAATCATTAGTAAGAGGGCAAGACCCAGAGAGAGGAGGCCACCCTGTCAAGTGAGCCTGAGCAAGTCAAACTGAATGGCAGCTACTGTGGCAAATATTTGTTCCCATAGTATATAAGAATTAATTCCAGCATGCTCATAGAAAATGGCTTCATTTCTGATAAAACTCATGATAAAAAATATATAGTAAATGAGCCTCCTACATCATTCTTAATGATAAAGACCCAGATCTCATAGAGAGTAAGAAAAGTTTCCCAAAATGTATTATTTTAGCAGGTTTCTTTCAGAGTTTCTTCGTGGACACTTTGTAAACACTAGCATTTATCTTCTGCCTTGTGAAGTGGAGAGGCATCGTTAAACAGGAGCTGAAGAATCAAAGGCTGCTGTCTTCAGCATCCCTGAGGATCCAAGCCCAGAGTGAAATTTGTTGTCACCTTGAACCCAGTGTTCTCATCAGCAGTGACATGGGAAGTGCTAATGATGATAATGGACCCTGGGGATGCTTTTCAATGTGGAGATTATGATTCCTGGAGATGTCATCAGATTGTATATCCCAGAAGTAAAGCTTTTTCTGTGAAATGAAACAAAAGCTAGCTAGAATCAAGAAGCCACAGGGCATATCTGATCCCCATGAAATCAAAACCAGAAACATTTTAGCATGCAATAAAAATTTAAAACACCTCTCAAACTCAAATACTTTGCAAGGTTCAGCAGCCATGTCCACCCCCATGCTTTATAGTGAACCTACTTCAATCGCTGGCAGTATAATAAATAACAATAAAATGTCTCCCTCTGGGAAGATATTACAAAAATATTTCTCCTTTATTTTTTCTTGAACATATAAATCCCACATTAAATTGATGGTTTGTTTTTCTCTCTATTTTTTAAAACTAGGGCAACACTGAAGAGAATGTGACAAAAAATCACTCTGACAGCAAGATCTTTGAAATTTATGGCCTTTGGGGACATATTATTTTAAGTTTGGAAATGCCAAGTTGTCTAAATATTTCTGCTCAGAATTAAACTTTAAATGTCTCTTTTGGGGAAGAGGCTTGAAAATAATTAAAAGTAATCATTAGAGTGGCTATTTGATTATATATGATCATTTAGTAAAATATATATTTAATATACCTCATTTTAAAAAATGTGACTTCCTTTACCAAATGATTCTTCTAGAGTGCTTAAAAGTAACATTGATGAAAGTAGCTGGTTTCTATTAGGTAATATTAGAAAGTCCTTACAAGAGATGAAGGGTAAAACACAAAGTGTTTACACAGGAGATGAAAAGCTTTCAAAGGCTCCTCTGGGCCTATGAACTTTCAGGAATAGCTACACCAGCAAAAGTAATGATTTGTTCGAACAGTACAGCCAAAAAGCAAATTCAGTCTGCCTTGAAGTAAATGGCATTTCAACGGAACAGGACGTGTTAAGCAGTGAAAAGGTGCAGAATGCTGGGACAGAAAGTGACAGTTTCAGATGCACTTTACCTTGGTCTTCGGGTAGAGTCCAGACCTTCTCAGCGGTGGCAATCCTGTCATTTCTACAAGGAATTCAATACCCTAGATTAGCAGTTCTCAACCTGTGAGTTGCAACCCCTTTATCATGCTTCTATCTCCTAAAAGTGCATTATGACCCCCATTTTTGTTTGTTTTGTTTTATTTTTGAGACAGAGCTTCACTGTCTCAAAAGCCTTGTCTGTCCTTATCATTTTTTGTCCAGGTTGGAGTTGAACTCACAAAGATCTGCCTACCTCTGTCTTTCAAGTGTTGCGATTAAAGACTTGCATCACCACTGACAGGCTTACAAATTTTCTTTTTTTTTTTTTTTGGCATTATGATTCCTAACAGTACCAAAATTACAGTTATGAAGTAGCAATAAAAATAATTTATGGTTGGGGCCACCATTATCTGAGAAACTTTTTTCAAGGGTCACAGCATTAGGAAATGTTGAGAACCACTGCTCTGGAAGAATCCAATACAGCCCAGCAGTGTGGCATGGCAAACAACACTCCACACTCTCTGATACATGTCACAACTTTCTTTTCCTGCAGAGACACCTACAACAACTCTTACTCTGAAAACTCCAGAGAATCTTTCAAGGCCAGGTAGCCATGTTTTTTACATTTGGTTGAAGATCACCTTCATGAGCTTTCCTCCATGAATCAGTCTCAAATATTGAAAGCATGCTTTCTGAACATTTTTCATGGACATACATATATCTGGCACTGCAGGGATTCTTCCTAAAAGGACCATAATTTTTTAACAACCCATTATTATGGCAAATTTCAGAGGTTGTGAAGTGCTTTGTTGACTAGTTCTACATTATTAGTGATCAGGATTGAGTTGCTTTATTGATCACAGGGGTCTCTATGTAAGTACTCATAGTTCACCAATCCCTATTCTAGCCAACAAATTAAAGATGATATTTAGTCACGGAGCTACCAACTAGAAAAAGCATTTTTCTTTCATACTGTACATTCTCTATATTTTGTGCACTGATTATTTCCCTGGAATTTTTCAAAGTGAAGAATGTCTTAGTTTAAAACAATATTTATATCCTTCAGCAAAGCTACATTAAGGTTGACATGAGCAAATGCTATTTTGTTAAGATATGTAGGATGTTCTTGAGCAATGACAGCAGAGTCATATATATGGCTGATTAACTATCTATATTCTTTCTTACCAAGCCCTCAAATCCAGCATTATGCTAATTTTGAACATGCTTCAGGAATTTGAGTTTGTCTAGCCATTCACCCATATGAATTACCAGATGTTCAGTAAATTCACACTGTAGAGAAGGGACAAGAATAAGTCTTGCCAGTGTTTGTTCTTGCCTTCCTGGTGTAGTTTTATTTGTATCCCCTCCAAAACTCAGACTGTGCCCTATTCACCAAGGCAATTGCACTATGAAGTAGGATGATCCTACATACATAGGAACAAGCACTTTATAATAGTGACTTCATGAAGCAATGGGCGTTTTCTCCATCTAGAGCCTGTTCTTCTTCTAACTTTCAGGCAAGGACACAGGTACCCTCTAAGAATTCAGAGACCAAGTATCATTTCAAAAGTTGAAAATACAGCCCTCACCAGACACAGAACTTACTAGGTGCTTAATATAAATTTCCTATAAACTATAATTATGAGAGTTAATTTTTAATGTGTAGAAAGTAGTGATTCTATGGTATTTTCTTATGGAAATACAAACACTTATATATGACACTCCCCTTTGCAAAGAAAATGTACTTTTTCAGGGGATTTTTGACATTCTGCCCTTTCTTTTTCGTTTTTACTAACTTTTCTCACTCCCAAGAGGCACATGATCTGAGGTCCATAGAACAAAAAGCAACAATATAAACAAGCATCTGTTTGTAATTAAACAGAAATAGTCTTAATGTCTCACATACTAAGTTCTAACAGAATTCAGAAAATTAACAGTTTTAGATTATTTATTTCATTTTTGCTACCAAACATTAATTTAATTACATATTTTAATGTAAAGATAATATTAAAAAGACAACTATTTTCTAAGAAATGCAAAGAAATTATCATTCAATACGACCTGAAAATGTCAATAAATTCCACCTGCAAAGATTTTATATCTGAAGAAGAGAAAGAAAGTGAAAATCCATACTTCAGATTGATAGTCTATCATTTATGCTCTCTGATTACAATAATCAAAAAAATCCCTTACCTTTGAAAGTCCATAAAACACTATACAGTGAAGAAGCAATGATGTATATCCTAGTAGCTCCCAGACTCATTAAGTAGGACTATATTGTGCTGATTCATTTAGGTAAGATCATATGCATCATCAATGTATCAAATACTGATGTAATGAAACAATGCATTTATAACATATATCTAGGTTTCTAGTAGGAAAAATCATACAGGGAGGAAGGAATTGAATACAGTTCAAAATAAGCAATGACATAGAATAAAGCACATATTAGATAAACTATGAAAGCAACATTGAAATGAAAACCAGGTTGTTAATCATGGTGTTCATTCTATTTCCAAACATTAGACTCTTAAAAGAGACTGACAGTAAAACTTATGATTAGGGTGAACTCTGTCAAAAGAAACTATAGATATAGACACTCAGTGCTTGTAAAGAATTTTATGAAGAAAAAAAAGGAATCATAAACTCTACAAGGCATTTGTCACATCAGGTGTTGGTGTCATTCAAACTCAGTATTGGAAATAGAGCTTTGAAAATGTATTATCTCAAATACTGTAGCTTTTTACATTTTAGAGATCTGTCCTGTTTTCATATTGTTATCTAACATACTAAGTCTATCAGAGAATTATCTGAGAAATTAATATTCAAAGAAACTGAATCCGTACTGGAACACACAGATTCTACTCAGCCTGCTTCTTTCATAACATTGCCAACATTGGTAACAATAGATCTCTTATTATGTGTATATTAATCCAGTTTTCTTGAGTTTCATTTTAAGAGTCATATCTGTAACTCAGAAGATGTGGGTATGTCCAGACTTAGCAGATAAAATTAAACTAATTTAAACATGATTAAACCATTGGATACCCTCATCAGAAAAGTATTCATGTTCTGCTTTCTCAATGCCATTGTTAATTTGGAAATTTTAGTCTAGAACAGTGGTTCTCAACCTTTCCTAATGATGCAACCCTTTAATACAGTTCTCATATTGTGATAACCCCCAACCATAAAGTTCTTTTCATTGCTACTTCATAGCTGTAATTTTGCTACTGTTATGAATTGTAATGTAAGTATCTGATAGTCAGGATATCTGATATGAAACCCCTGTGAAAATGCCAGTCAACTCCAAAAAGGCCTGATCTCAGACATTGAGAATCACTGGTCTAAAGCATTGCTGAAGTCTTTCAGCTTGAGGGAAAGATTTGGTTCAATCATTTAGTTACTCAGTTTTATAATGAGCACATAATTGTATTGCATAAAATACTTTCTATTTTCTGACTCAAGCATGTGTTTCAGTATATACTAACATGTTAACACTAAGAGATTTTTAACCTAAAAAAAGAGCTTTGCTTAAATTATTATCTTTTTATTGTACTTGACTATTAGTTAATTCATTTGATTCTCTTTGTTGTCATAATAAAACCAGGAACACTTTGCAAAATCAAGATAGATGTACATTTTAAAGTGAAATGTCTGTGTGTAACTGAATGAAAATTATTCACATAAATACAAGGCACTATGTATTACCTGAAACCATCCCTATTCCATGCATGCCCAAGCATCCCAACAGACCAGGGAAGGTTCTACAGTAGCATGGAACAGTAGATTCTCCCGTGGATAAGGAAGGATCATGACAGGAACAGAAAACAAGGTCTTAAAATGGATCCTCAGGTGCCATTACTTGCAGAAAAGTCTGTTCTTGTATACAAAAAAGCAATGTCTACTTCACACATTGTTCTCCAAACACATATGAAGTTTACTTCACTCTGTTACCTTTACCATTTAGAGCAAGTCTTTTTTATGCAATTATGTAAAGAACAGTATTATCAAACTATTGGACTTTACGTGCATTATCTGTTATATCTCCTAAAGTAACAACACCAAATGTAAGGGGCTTTCTGTGTTAATGAAGAAGACAAGAGGCTGGACTACAAAGAGGTATATCTTCCATCAAGCTTAGAAGTCCTTACATTCTGGCATTTTATGCTAATATTGTTCAAATTCCTCCAAATTGAAATAAAACTCAACGTAAATTTAAAACACCCATTTTAAATTTATTGGCACCATTTAACATAATAGCCAAACCCAGTCAGAGAATCTTGAGTTTAAAAGGTAATCTGAGACCAAACTCTGTACTTCCTCCTGCCTAGTTGGGGTTTCAGCAAAGTTAATACTCAGTCATGGCTCCTGAGAGATCCGTTAGTTTTATTCATCTGGGTAGTTCTGAAGAAAAAAGTCTTCTTCAATCCTCAAATACAATAAAACTAGTAAATTCTATGCTGTTGATACTATGAATATTAAAGCAAGTTAGATACACAAATAATTGCTGTTTGAAGGCATATTTCAAGGATATGGTAGTATATTTTTAACATCATAAAGTGATATGGTTTTAAATCTTGGTTAACAAATCGATTGGCTACATAACTTTCAGCAGCTCACAGCTGCACAGCATATGAACACTTCTAAAGCATCCTGCTGTGAGTTTCCTATCCCTAAAGTATTATTCATTTTATTTGTGTCAACAGTTACTCCTTAAAGCAAAAGTCATTTTTAAAATACAAAGTCTTACATAAACTATAAATATTTGAAATATTTCTCTTTGATATGGAAAGCCAGCAACTGACACAAATATATATGCATTTCTCTTTTGCACATCTACATACTGTATAAATATTAGTATAGAATTTGTCATTAGCACTAGATAATTCCAGTAGACTAAGGTTTTCTAGTTTAAGCACAGAATTTTTTATTGTTTTTTATGCAGTCATCCTTACATCATAGTGACACTATGCAGGTAATATGTACTTAAAATATATGTATATATATATATTATTCATGTACATATATTTGTATATACATACATATTTAAGTGTGTTTAAATAATACATGTACATTGTTTACAAGGATTTGGAACTATATATTAATTCTTTTTTATTGTTAAGAAATATGAAAATATATAATCCGAGAAATCAGTTATTATCATACTTACTTCTATTTAAATAAAAAAGACTACTATTATAAGTAATCTAACAGAAACAAATTAATTCTTGTTAGGTAACATAGTTTAGCATACATTTTTAAAACCACAGCGTAGAGCAAGTGTTGTAAACAGGTGTGACATCATTCATCAGGCCCACATGTTGCTACTTGGCTGGCATCTTTTTATCATCTCTGGATGTACATATATGTCAAGGCACTCCTTTTTACTAAAGTGAGCTGATGTAAAGTCAAGCTTACTTTCCTTCTCCTTACTAAAGTCTTCAGATTTCATTTGTGAGTGGCAGCTCACTATACTTGATGGTTCATTTATGTCCATTGTCAGGCAGTACATACAGGGAAGAGGCTTCCATTATTCCCCAATGTAACATTATCAGGGGATGGAACAACATTTTCAGATGAAAAAGTGAGCTCACATTTTACTTTCAGTTGTTTGAGCTACTATCTAAGGGTTCTATAATTGTGAAGATACACCAGAATAATGACAATTTTTATAAAGGAAAACATTGAACTGGGGGGGCTGTGTCTTACAGGTTTATTATCATCATGGAAGGAAGCATAGTGATACACAGACAGGAAGACATGTTGCTGGAGAAGGAGTTGATTGTTCTACTGAGCACTTCAAACCCCACCTTAGGTGACGCACTTCCTTCTATAAGATCACACCTACTCCAACATGCCACGTCTCCTAGTAGTGCAACTCCCTATGAGCCTATGGGGACCATTTTTAACTTGAGTGCCTTTATCACTAAAAATTAAATTTGACTTTTTACATGTGAAGCTATGACAGGAATTCTCAATAAATTAAGCTTAATATTTTATGTGATATGCATAAAATATGTTAATTATAAAAATTCTTTAGAAGGAAAAGAGAAATAATGTATCTAACTGCTATTGCAAAGCCTCTTGACAAAGTTAAATGAAAAACAATCTGACAAGAGACACATGTGGAAAATGAACCAAAATATCCCCCAACGAAAAAAAAAGGCCACACAAATCTCTGCTAAGAAACTCTTCTGTAGTCAAACCATAAGGGTTTTGTGTGTGTGTGTGTGTGTGTGTGTGTGTGTGTGTGTGTGTGTTAAATTAGTTCATTCACCCATCATCTTTCAATGAAATAAGAATGTTTGAGCTTAAAGTCCACTAATGAGTGAGTACATCTCCTGCTTATTCTTCTGGGTTTGTGAGACCTCTCTCAGGAGAATATTCTCCAAATCCATACATTTGTCTGCAAATTTTAGGATATCATTATTTTCTTACTACTGAGTAGTACTCCATTGTGTAGATGTATCACAGTTTGTTAATCTATTCTTCAGTTAAGGGTATCTGGGTTGTTTCCAGGTTCCTGCTATTACTAATAATGCTTCTATGAACATAGTTGAGATAATGATTTTAGGTGTGATCTACTGTGCTTTCATCATCTGTAGCTGAGTCTAACCTGGCTTGGGGAGCTTTAGATTTTATTTTTTATGTTACATGTACTTTAGAGAAAAGAAAAGTTTTCTTACTGTATTTTTCTTTTAGATATCCTGGATGTTTTGCTTTTTTATATAAACTTTGGTATTTATTTTCAAAAAAACAATAAAGAAAAAGTAAGAAAAGAAAAAAGAAAGAAAGAAAGTTTTTTTCTAAACCTGAAACCATGACTCTCTTATATGGTGATGTATTTTATACTTAAAATCAGCCTAGAATATGAGAAAACAGAATCACTCACAATCAAGCCATGAAGGTCAAAGAGTGGTGACTCCCACCTTATTTTACCACAGGGTTTGACTGAGTGGTGACATACATGCCGTTAAGCCCATAACTCTGGAGACAGAGATCTTTCTGTCTTTCAGTAATTCAGTTACTAACAGCCAAACAGTAGTAGCTCATACCTTTAATCTTAACTGTAGGATTATGATGCAGGGTTAAACCAGGAAGTGAAACAACTGGGCACAGAAGACATTTAAGGCATGAGGCAGAGATTCAGGCATCCTGTAGAAGCAACTATTCTAGGGTCATGTAAAATTGAGGCAGACACTGTCCATATATTTTCATTAAAGTCAAAACTGAAGAGGAAACTTCACTTGGCCCTAAAATTATATTTGAAATATTACATCAAAGGAATGAGCAAACACAGGCAAAAGACAATGAAGGATGCATTTTGGAATTAATGAGCAATATTTAAGAACTTCAGCAGATATACATAAAAACTATGCATATTACCATGACAATATGCACGTATCATAATTATATGTAACATTCTATATATAACAATTTCATAGTAACTTATAACATATGTGTATATTTAAACTAGTTTGCAACTCATTTTTACATGACAACAGAATCTTGAATATATTAATGGGAAACAATCTAAAATTTATAACACTAACTCCCCAAAGTTTTCCTTTGGTAGTCAACTTAATCAGTAAGCATTAATAATGAGTGAATAGTTAAATAAGAAATAAGGAGGTTGGTGAGGTCATGAAATTTAGAGGAGAATCTACTGCTGCCAATTTTCTAAGCTAGTACAATTTCCAGCTGTATTCCAAATACTTATCCTTATACCCACCCATATGCATATCTCTCACCCCTAATCAAATAAGTTTCATTTAAAGATGGTGTTAAGAGATGTACCAATCTAAAGGTATAACAACAAGCCAATAGTAATCAGTTTAATAAAATGTTCATTTAGCATATTAATACTAGTAGGCTTTCACTAAGGTCTATTACCTATTATTCATAGGTTGTTGGCCCAATAATGCTACCAAGTGTAGCTTAATCTCATGATGGTCTTGCCACTATTGCATCAATAGACATGCTTTTCCAGGTCTTTTATTATTGTAGCTCACATGGTTCATAATTAGGTATGACTGAGGATGACTTTTCCTCTCTGGTAGCATACATACCAGCTTTTAGCAATGTGTGTGAAAGCTAGCAGGTAAGAATTAAACCTCCAAGTCAGTAACTACTTGATTTCTTCATTTTCTGTCACGAAAGCACGTGGCTTCTTCCACAATAGTGTCCTACTATGATGTTCTGGAAGCTAACCAAGAGCATTGTCATTACCCTGTAAAGTTTGGGGATCTGAGGATCTTGCTTCTTAATATCTCTAAGAAAAGGAACTGGTTCCTGGCAGTGGACATTTTATTTGTTGCCCTCTGTTATCTAGTTGGAGAATTGTTGCCCTATTATAGGATAACTTCATTCTCCCTCTCCCCTCCCTGTCTGTTCCCTCTCCCTCACTCTCTCTGCCCCTCTCTCTACCATTATACATGTGTACACACACACACACACACACACACACATACATACATAAACACAACCTGTCATGCTTGTTTTCTCTTTGAGTCATTATATGAACACATATAAACATGTGTATGTTCTTGTCTCCTCTCCCTTCCTCTTCTCTATCATGATTACTAAACTTTGTGTCTTTGACTTAATCTTAGCTAATGATTTTTTTCTCATCAACTGGGGCCAAGCACCGAACATCTGTGCCCATGAGGCCATTCTTATTAAAACCACAACAAGAATGTCCACAAAGGAACTATAGTCACTATGAGAAGAACTAAAAAAAAAAAATAGCAGAACACTTTAAACAAAATAGCTTTTTTCTTGACTGTGAAGGCATAGATTTACCATTACAAAACTTTATCTCAGGGAAAGAATATTTAGTGCCTGAGGACAGGACCCAGTTCTAAGAAAAATCTAGGAAAAATCTCAGGGACATATCTGATAGCCAATAGATTCAAAACTTGGGTTTGTGTGAAAAGTTTAACCAATAGTTTTCAATACTTACTATACCCCATGCCCAATCCTGAAATGCCAAGACATGTAACATCCCACTTATGTATTTGTTTTCTTTAAAAATTCTCTTACACTTGAGCTCTTGGCCTAATTCCTTCCACTGCTTTGGAACATAGGGTTTCAGCCCAGGTTCATTCAAACAAGTCAAAATAAACTCATATTTTTGCATTGGAAACCAGCTCCCTGGTGGTCTTTGGGGGTTCTGTGACATGGATACAACATTTGGTGCATTGTTCAAGAAGCCCTATGGCCCCTATGGACTCTGGACTGTTGCTGACCAGTAAATGTTTCTGAGTGGTGTCTGTCTCTGAGAGGTAAGTGCCTTTGAGTCATGTCTGACTGTCTGTGTTTAGTATTGTTTCTGGGGTGCATTCAAAGCAGACCTGGTTAAGAGTGGACATGCTGGAGAACCATGGTCTTGAGGGACTGGAAGATATTCTAGACCCCAGTGGTGGGTGGAGCACCCCATGTCTGTTTGAGAACAGAAAGCCTCACATCTGGATGGGGACAGAGTGCCCCATATCTGTTTGAAGACAGAGAGCCTCAGATCTGGATGGGATGGAGCATCACATATCTGCGATAAATGCCATGGGACAGACGATTTCTTCTCTGGACTTCCTCTTAACTCTTTACCAAGATGTTAATACATAGACTCACAATCTTTCGGTCACAATTAAAAAGTTTAAACTTGCCACCCTTTGCAGGTTGTAATGGCCAGCACTCAGTGATAACTGGCCTCCTGAAGGAACCTTCAACCTGGCCCTCCTAGGGGCAGTAGAGAAAATGGTCTTTAGACCACAGGTGAGGCACCTGAACCAAGTATCCTACATAGTGGTCTAGAGATATTTAGTAGAATATCCACTTCTTGAATTAAACCATTCTTGTCCCAACAGGTTAACGTCCTGGTAGCTACAAAGAGTGGCTCACCCTCCAGGATCCCTTTGGCTGCTAGGCTAGAGGTCCTTCAGAGAGACAACACAGAGGATAAAATCTCCCCACACACACACTTCTTCCTGGTGCAGAAATTCCTATGTGGGATGACTGTACACAGCTTTTGCAGGTCATCTTCATTACTGAGGAGAGAGATAGAATGTAGACCAAGTCTTGAAAGCTGGTTCAGGGCCCCACAGGAGAGACCACAGCTGACCAAGCTCTCATAGATGCAGCTTTCACACTAATTCACCCAGTGTGGGATTGTAATATGGCTAAATGTAAGACAAGTTTCTTGGTCTGTGGTCAAGCTCTATGGGTGGGTCTCAAGGCAGCTGCAAGATAACCGTCAAATTTGAGTAAGGTCTATAATGTAAGGCAGGAAGTGGGTGAAGGCCCAGCAGCATTCCCAGAACACCTCCAGGATGCTTCCAGAAGGTAAACACTCTACAATTCTGGGGTCCAGGAAAATGTCTTTGCAATGATATTGGCTTCCATTGCCCAGTCATCTGCTAATATTAGGGGAAAAGTACAGAGTCTGGAAAACCAGAAAAGAATTTTAAAGACTTAATAAAGGTGGCTAAAAAATATAATTAAAAGATAGTGCAAAAAATTTAAAAACATAAAAATCAGCATATCATTAGCATACTGCTGGCCATTGTTGTGAAACTGAATGAGCAATGGGGTGACTGGAACATCTGGCAGCTAAAAACAAAAATAAAAAAATAAAAAAAAAAAAAACAAGAGATGCCTTTTGAGTCTGCCTCTGGCTCCCAAAACTCAGCAGTACTTTACCTTAGAAAGGCATGACCTAGAGATTGAGATCAGCAGCCAGCTGATATGGACCAGACTACCACAAGGATTTAAAAATCCCCCCACCATCTTTGATGAAGCTCTGCATTAGCACCTGGGTGAGTACTGGACACAGAATCTAGAAGTCAGTCTGCTACAGTATATTGATGTCCTTCTGATTGCAGCCATAGACCGAGAGACCTGTCTGACTGGGACTGAACAGCTATTGCAAACCCTGGAGGACTTAGGGCACCATACCTCAGCCAAGAAGGCCCAAATAGGCAATTAGCAGGTAATATACCTGGGTAAATCCTGAAGAAAGGGCAGTGGTAGCTTTCAGATACAAGAAAGGAGACAGTACTTGAGATTCTCACACCCATTAATACCAGGCAGGTAAGAGAGTTTCAATAGCCACCTTGCCTCTGCATAATATCGGCTTTGGCCCAACTGGTCAAGGATGCTAGAAAGTTGACCTTGAGACAGATTCTCAACATAACCACCTTCCATGCATTTGAAAAACTTCTCAAGTAGCCCCCGATTGGTGGCTGAGCAATGCCAGAATGAGTCATTACCAGACTCTATTACTTAACCCTGCCAGAGTAACTTTTCAGATGCCCTCAGCTCTGAGTCCAGCTAGTCTACTGCCTGATCCAGACCTGGAAGCACTGGTTGTTTGACTGCTCTAGGATCCTGGCCCAAATACACTGCATCAGGCCAGGCTCATGGGACATCCTATTGCCCAATACTGAGGCTGCCTGGTATGCTAATGGTAGTAATTTTCATACAGGATGGTCAAAGGTATGCAGGCACAGCAGTTGCCACTGCAGAGGTCATAATGCAGGCAGGGTTGATGCCAACTGAGATGTATGCCCAATGGGCGGATCTCATAGTCCTGATTAAGGCATTAGTATTGGGCAAGCAAGGGTGGAAGGTTAACATCTACACCATGAGCTGGTATGCTTTAATCATGACACATGTGTATGGGGAAAAAAAAGAGAGACTGCTGACTACAGAAAAAAAAAGTATCAAAAATAAAGATAAAGCCTTGGCCTTCCTTAAATCTCTAGAAACTGGCCATTGTCCATTGCCCAGACCAGAGAAGGAAAGGACCTGTCCCCAGATGCAACATTCTGTCTGACAGAATCACCTGGAAGGTGGCACTTCAAACTAATGTAGTTTTTGAACATGTGTTTGTGGACCCCTGGGCACCTAATCTACCAGAGAGTCTTGAGTATACTAAAGAACTTTCCTAGATCCCATGACCCAGTGAATGGACAGATGGTGGAGAGCTGCAGATAGTAGAATCATTTTGTCTTAGCATCTGAGAAAAAGACAACAAGACCTATCAATCCTGTCATATGAGAACATGGAGAATGCAGAACTTGGTTAGACAGTTGAGAATAAAAATTAAATATGTACAACCAAAAATTTTAAGCATTGTCACTAGCTACAAAACTTGTCAGCTCACTAATGTTGTCACCAACTCTGAAATCCCTGGGTCTCCAATCAAGGGGAAAAATCCTAGAACCTACTAGAAAGTAGACTTCAATGAGATAAAAACCTAGCAAGTGTGGCTACAGGTATCTACTAGTCTTTTTAGATACTTTTTCAGGATATACAGAGACATTTACCACTAAATATAAAATGGCACAGGTAATGGCAAAGACAGGGTCAGACAATGGGCTGACTTTTGTGTTCCTGCTAAGTCAAAGTTTAGCCAACTTTCTGGGGAGTGATTAAAAGTTGCATTGGGTACAGACCCCAGAGTTCAGGGCAAGTAGAAAAGATAAACCCTACTCTAAAAGATACGTTAACTAAATTACCGGCTCAGACTGGGTGGCTCTCCTGAAATTTGTCTTATATAGGACCAGGAACTCCCCTTATCAGATGGGTCTAACCCCATTTAAAATTATATTTGGCTGAACAAAATATTTCAGAAAACACAAAATTTCAAATATTCACAATTTGGAATGAAAAACAGAATTTTGTTTAGTCTTCGTGGGCCTGCTTAAGATGTGTTTACAGAGAATCCATCTTCCTAATGAAAATGACCTTTATCTGATAGCAAACATATGTAAGAGTCACAACTAAAGTTTCAGTGTCATGCTCTTTGTGGAAATGAGATATAAATGTATACAGTCTCTCTATTCTTGCAAAAATAGCAATGGGCTTATGTGTAAACTGAATACAAAATACAATAAAAATATGTAATAGCAAATACTGTATTAAAATACAGGGATTAATGTCATATAATAACTATATCTCCTTCAACTCTTAGTTCAAGTCACACTGCCAATGCCTCATGACATGGTACCTGGCAGGAGCTCCAAAGAGGAGTCAAGGGTGCAGTGTTTCCTATTTTGTCAAATGTGAGGTCACCTAAGATGTATGTCAAAGGCACCATTCTACTGCTGTGTCTTATAAAGGCAGTTACCCCACTGCATGCAGCACAGACAAAGAAGAAACTCCAGAGCTTTGTCCAAGATGCTCCTAGTACTGTGCACAGTGGCCTTTCTGGCCCTGAGCTCTACTCAGCATTTCAGTGAAGGATTCCCCCAAGAATATGCTCCTAAGCAAGGTCCACCCCAGCAAGGTCAACAATATAACTGGCCCCCTGATAATGAAAATCATACAGGCCCACCCCAAGAGGGAGGCCCACAGCGGAATGTAGGCCCTCAGCCTGGACCACAGCAAGGCCCACCCCCTCAGAAAGGCCAACAGCAGAACCAACCTCCACAGCCTGGACCACAGCAAGGCCTACCCCACAGGGAGGCCCACAGCATAACCAACCTCCACAGCCTGGACCACAGCAAGGCCCACCCCCACAGGGAGATTCACAACAGAATCGATCCCTTCAGCCTGGACCACAGCAAGGCCCATCTCAGGCATGAGGCAGATCATAGGGACCATCTCAGGGCCAGTTTCCTCAGTAATGAAGAATACATTAACAAAAAAAAGTAAGAAGATAAAATTCTTGCTGAACAATGCAACTGGAACAATGTGGTCATAATTTATCTTCATAAGAACAATAAAATTACAAGCATGAAAAAAAAATTATATTTGGCACCCCCTCTCCCATTATCCCCAACCTCCAGTCAGATTTGCTAGCAAAACTAGATGACCAAGATCGTGATGCTATACAAGGGGTCCAGTGGGCACACAAAATAAGGTGTGGTGCAAGCTCAGGCCCCTCTATAAATCTGAGGTTCCCCTTGAAGAGGTTTCAACCAGGAGATGGGGTCTATATAAAGAGACATTACCTAGCATTATTAGAACCCAAGTAAATAGACCCCACATTGTTCTGCTGACCACACCCACAGCCATCAAGATTGGCAGCATAACCGTGTGGATTCACCATTCCCACTCTAGGCTAGCAGACCCCTTCACCCTCAGAAAGATTCCCAGAGTAAAAGACAAACATCTTTTAAAGTTTATTAACAAGAAATCAAAGTCAAAGGTTTAAAACACAATTGTTACCAAAGCTATTGTCATGTCCGAATATTTTAAATTTGTATGCAAATACAATACAGAATTTTGAGACAACACTATATGTGAAATTTAACCCCTTCAGTTTTGTGTTCTTTTATAAACTTAAGCTAATATTTATGACAATTTAAGAAATGAATCTATGAAATAAATTGATTTCTGTTTGATTCCTTTGCTTTTCAAATTTTAACAAAACAAGTATGAAATGTCTCTGGTAACAGGCAGGCATCTTGTACTTAGCTCACATAGTTCTCAAGTCTTTATATAGCTATAGTCTTTTAAAAAGTCAATCATACACAAGAGATCCAGGCTGCTGGAAATCATTAATGCTCCATATTCTCACATTTGCATCAAGTAGTTGAAAGATTTGGAAATGATAATCAAACAGCTAACTAGTAAGATGACACAATATTATCTTTTGTCCTTTCATTTTATCTCTAGGCTTAAAGCATTCATATGCCTATTTCATGTAGTTTGATAATGTATTGGACTTCAAAGGTACAAAGTGTTTATTGCACTGCTGGATATCATTTCTTACCAATTTCATAGCTGAAATTTATAATTTTTCTTTATTTTTATTTTTATAGAATAAAGTCTCATTTTTTTTTAATCTATGTATCCCCTTGTTCCTAGTCCCTTATTCCTCCTGACTCCTCCTGGTCAGTCTTCAGCCTCCCTTCTCCCCAGTCCTCAGTCCCTCCCCAGAAAGGGCAAGAGGTCCCATGTAGGCAATTCCAGTTTCCTCATTCTAATATCCAAAGTGGGTTAGGTGTTCCTCTGGACGGAATGGGCTCCAAGGTGCCAGTCCATGCACAGAAACACAGTCTGAACCCTCCCCTTGAGGCTCCACATATTGTCCATGCCAGTGGACAGTTGCCTATCCATGGGGGGGCTTCGTTTCTTTTTCATATGGTTCCCAGGTGGCTGTTCTTGATTCAGTGAGCTCCCCTGAGCTCCCGCCAGCCATCACTGTGAGAACTTTCTTCATAGTCTCTATCCCCTTGCTCATATAGAGTCTCCTCTCACGCTGTCAAATGGACCAAAAGAGATGGAGATCTAATTAGAGGAAGCAAATATGGGGTTGGAAAAAGAATGGGTGCTAGGGAAACCCCCCAAGAACTCACAGGATATCCCTGCCTAGGTCTCCAACCAATAGTAAAGGTGTTGCCTAAATAGGTCTTCCCCTATAATCAATTGAATAACCACCCTAAGTGCTATCACAGAACTTACATCCAACAATAAATAGAAGTAGAGGCAGGGGTACATGGCTGAAATTTATATTTTTTTACTATAATTATTACCCCTAAACAAGATTTATGACTGATAAGAAGTTGTACCTAAAAATTTGCATTGAGAATCTACAAAAGTTTCTAGATCATGTTATTGCCCTTGCACATAGCACAAAATACTATAAATACTGCCAGAAGAGTAGTGACATTTCAGAGTATTGTTGAAGAATTCTAATTCTACCATATTTTACAATGTGATTTTCTAAAATGATGTTGGATCTAACAATTTAAAGATGTTTTTAATAAATTTTTTTATTTTAAATTAACTAAAAAGCCTTCTTTTGTTTCTACTAGAATACTTACATAATGTAGATATTATATGTATGTTTGTAATATATTGTAAATGTGTACTTATCAGGCAAATGGCAAAGAATTTACATCAATGTCAGATGTGAAAATTTAATTGTATTTAGATACCATTGAAATATAGTAAAAAAAAAAAAGAAAGAAAAACTCTATTAGCCTCTGAAAATCTTAATAAATGCTCTAATCAACTTTCTTTTACTATAGCTAAGACTTAACTTATAAAGACAATAGGTACATTTTTGGCCATAGTATTAGTCATTTTGGAAAGAACTGATTGATCCCACAGTTTCTGGGCCTGTGTAGTATATTACAAAAAGAAAAATAAGATTAATGACACTCCTTGCAAGTATGGCAACTTTAAATAACATATGTACTATACAGGAACAGTTTTCAGAGTGGAAAAAAGAACTAGAGTAAATGAAAAGTGACACTGCTATGTCCCTGTGGTTATTTCAGTGAGTACAAGTTAACTGCAGTCCAGATGTTCAATAATAACAGACATGAATAGTCACAGTAATTTTATTACATATTTAGATGACTCATTATATCTGGGGGACAGGTAAAGCATAATAATACGATTTTTTTAAAAATACACTCAAGGAGAAATTACTAGCAGAAATTATCTACTGAACCAGTAGCTCTTGCATTTTGTTCTTAAGTACTGAGAAATATTATGCCTTTACTGTAGCAATAGTGCCACATTCTCTTAGCTGTATAGTAGTATAAATGTAAAGGAATTTATCCTGATAGTTCATACATTGTGTAAAATATTTATTCAGGCCCCATATTTTCTGGATCTGCCATTTCAAGAGGATTTTGAAATTTGGTTAAAATATCAATTGCTATTTTTCATGGGATTTTAGCTGCAGTATGCCTGTCAGACTACTCAAATATTAGTAAGGAAGAAGACGAAGGTCCAATGTTACACAAATCTGTACTAAATGAGGACTTTGGGACCTTGTTGAGGTACACCTAGTTTGGGTTCAAAAATTGAGGTCAAAAAAGCTCAGCATCCTGCTTTTCCATCAGAGGAAGTGGCAGAGGGCATGGAAGCAAAGACACAGACTCATGCAATAAGTTGAAACTTTTGTCAATTTTATTATGGAGGAGAAAATCTTAAAAACTTTTTTCTAGATCCTCCCCCTAGCCAGGGGAAAGGGCTTTGATTTGTTGGTTATCTGCAGGTGCAGGTGGTGGTCTCTTTCTGGTCTAGGAATGTTGTATGTGTACTCTGCCCTGTTCAAGGCCCTGGGAAGACCTCAAGTTGGCTAATGTAGAAGTGCACATGTTTTAAGGTTCTAGTTGTCAATAGTTTCCACTAGCTGAGGCCAGGTTGGTCGCTGGGCCTCTTACTACAAGACCTCAAGCAGGAATTTTCTTGAATAACATTAAAATTCAAATATAACTGAGGGCTATCAGAGAATGCATACATGGTCCAGTGATATTCATACAACTTTTATATGAGTCTGTTCCAGTTCACTCACCTTGTTGGTAACTGTATAGGTTTTTTTTTTTTTTTTCAAAATTAGAGCACCTATATAAACTGAGAAATAATTATGTTACCATAACAAACATCATCCAAAAGAAGTGGACAGGAAGAGAGTATTAAAGTATTAAAATCATAGCTAAAATTAATAAAATGTAAATTAAAGAAATAGAAAAAAAATCAATGAAACAAAAAGTTTGCACTTTAAACAGATTAAGAAGATTGACAAACCTTTAGCCAAATTAGTCAAGAATTTAAAACAATACAATTAGAAATTCAAAAGTAGGTATTCAAGAGACACTAAAAAAATTCAGAGAACCATACACATACTTCAAAAAAATATATTCTACTAAACTGGAAAATCTAAAAGAAATGGATGAATTTCTAGATATACTTAACATGAAAAAATTAAATTATACAACTAATAATTTAAATAGACTCATAATATCAAATGAGATAAAATGAATATTTAAAAACCTCCCAACTAAAAAGCAAAGCTCACTAGGACAGATGAATTAAGTGCAGGATTCTACTAGATCTTCAAAGATGAACTAATATTAACACTTCCCAAATTATTGTGTAAAATAAAAAAGAAAAAGAATTTTCATATTTTTTATAAAGCCATTATTATTCTGACTTCAAAACCATTCAGTGGATCAATTCAAAAAAAATTATAGGCCAATATTTTTGATGATCATGGACCCAAAATTTGTTTTCAGAGAAAAATCAAGAAAACATAAAAATATTCATGATGATCAAGTTGGCTTCATCCCAAAGATGTAAGCATAGCTCAATATAAATAAATAAGTAAGTAAGTAAGTAAATAAATAAATAAATAAATAAATGTAATCTACTACATAAATAAACTCAAAGACTAAAACCTGGTGGTGTTATCATTAGATACAGAAAAGAACTTTGATCTTTCATAATAAAAGTCCTGCAGAGAATATTACATGTGAAAAAGCCTGAACAATTAAAGACAATATTCAAGATCACAGCCAATATCATGCTAAGCAGAGAAAAGATTAAAAACATCTCTACCAAAGTCAGGAACAAGGCAAGGGTACCTCCTCTCCCTAATCACATTCAATATAGTACTTTAATATAGTAACTATGGCAATAGAAAAAGTGATAGAAATAACAGGAATGGAAATAAAAAGTAAAGATATCAAAACATTCTCACTTACAAATAGAATGATTCTATACATAACAGACCCTAAAAATTCTACCAAAAAAAGATCCTACAGCTGGTAAACACATTTATGAAAATAGCAGGATACAAAATTAATATGAAAAATTCAGTAGTTTTTATACAAGAATAAAAGGTATTCTAAAATTGCCAGAGAAGCTATGCAATTCATAATATTATGAAAAATAAAGTATTTTAAATAATTCTAAACTACAGAAGTGAAAATCTTGCAAAATAAAACTGGAAAAAATATTGAAGAAGACAACAGATGGGAAGGCCTCCTATACTCATAGTTGATAGACAAAATATTATCAAAATGGACACCTTACCAAAAGCAGTCTATAGCTTCAACACAATTTCAAAGCTTTGTCCCTTGGTGGGTTAATATGATTCAGTGGATGGCCATAAACTGAATAATACTTATGCAGTACAGATTAGACTGGATGAGATTAAAAGAAAACTAAATGAGGACATGAAATTGAGTGAGCAGGGAAGGGGTAGACCTGGAGAAGTTGAGGGGTAAATAAGATCAAATAGCATTGTGTGAAAATCTCCAATAATCCAAATATAAAATATTATAGTTCTCTTACAGGAGTAACAATTATCCTGAAAATTGTCAAGTTTCTGAAGTTAAGTTATTGAGGGATTCAGCTAGCAGTACAATTTCAAAGGAATATGTTACCTTCTGGATGACAATACCAAAAGACGTCAATCTGAATGAAGAATAATGAAACTGATAAAAACACAGAGCATTCACTAAAATTATGTCATATGAAAACCATCTTGAGGGGGCTGGAGAGATGGCTCAGCGGTTAAGAGCACCGTCTGCTCTTCCAGAGGACCCGGGTTCGATTCCCAGCACCCACATGGCAGCTAACAACTGTCTGTAGTTCCAGTTCCAGGCAAACACCAAGGAAAATAAATAAATAAAAGTGGTTTTTAAAAAAAAAAAAAAAAAAAAGAAAACCATCTTGAATCTAAGGAGAAATAGTTAATTAAGAGAGCTATATTTCTGATGAAGAATATGCTTATTTCAAAATACAGTATAAGGAAGTTGTTAAATGGCCAATACAATGAAGCTTATAAGATTCATTTCGAGTATGTATGTATGTATAAACAAACAGAACTAAAAGGTATGTGATTCCTTAGATAAAAGGACCTGATGGTACATATCTCATTTATTTAATATGTGTGTGGCTTTGCCTATATTAAGTGTGTGTGGGTGGGTGTCTTTGACCTTATTGTGTGTGTGTGTGTGCGTGCGTGTGTGTGTGTGTGTGTGTGTGTGTGTGTGTGTGTGTGTGTGTGTGTGTGTGTGTGTGTGTGTGTGTGTGTGTGTGTGTGTGTGTGTGTGTGTGTGTGTGCGCGTGTGTTTCTCACCTTCTCTAATCCCCTTTGCCCTTCCCTTCCTGCCTTCCTCTCTAATCTTTTCCTACTTTTCAATAGTAATTCATCTGCTTTCTATAGCTGAATGTGTTTGTTTTCTAGTAGTTAATGTAACTGGATCATCTTCTATGCAGTCTTTTTCTGCAAGATTTCAGTACAGTTGCTTTGTTTTCAGCCTATGTCCTGTGCACTTGAACTCTACTCTTCTGTGTCTCCTTGCATGGTATAGGGGAGGTTTTCTCTCCACCTGATATTATCTATTACATACAAAGCAAGTTCTGGTTAAGTGTGTTTATCTCTCAGAGTGATGTTGAACAGTACAACCTCTGATTCTTAGAACAAGTATCCTTCTAACTTTTTAAGAAATCCACTTCCCCTAGAGGAACACCGGACTCACTTTGAGGGAGGGGGGAGAAAACTGCATCTGCCAGGAGTGGAGACTGAACTAAGCAATATTGGGGCAGTGGGACCAGGGGACTGCCTGCAGCCTGCCCAGAGATGGGATGGGGATTTGTGGAGAAGAAAAATGACCTGATGTGGTGGGAGGGGGAAGGGACCTTGAATAAGGATATACAAGGTTAGAAAGTGTGACTTCATTGTTCATAATAACAATAATAATAATAACAATAAAAGGAAAAAAAAGAAATCCCTCAGATATTTTCAATTAATTGTAGAAGCATGTAGTTCTTTTTTTTTCTTCCTTCTTTATTTTGTATTTATCAAAAAAAAAAACACAGTAATAAGAATTTAAAATGTGGAAGAGTTAACAATAACTCTACAGAGGATAAGAATCATAAGCATGGCTTATCAAGGGTGGAAATACAAATAAGATTGCTACACATATATTTTCTTTGTGTTCATCTTTCCCTCTGAATTTTTTTTTCCATCCCTGTATATCCTTATTCAAGGTCCCTTCCCCCTCCCAACACATCTGGTGAAGCATGTAGTTCTAACCACATCATATTTGAATCACATGTTATCTTTCTATGTACTTGTGGTGGCTTGAAAGAAAATAGTTCACAAGGGGCGTGGCACAATTAGGAGTTGTGGCCATATTAGAGGAAGTGTGTCACTGTGAGGGTGGGTTTTGAGTTTTATTGGAGCTTTGCTCAGTGTGACACTCAGAGCATTTCCTGCTGTGCCTTCAAGATGAAGGACTTTTCAGCTCCTTCTCCAGAACCATGTCTGCCTGTATATTGCCATATTCTACCACGATGATAATAAACAGAACTTCTAAAAATGTATGTGAGCTGCCCCCAATTAAATGTTATATTCTGTAAAAATTGCCATTGTCATGGTTCCTTCCATCTGCAACTTCTTGAAATGTACTGGATTAGCTGTGCCATCTTTCCATATGGCATCACTTTACCACATCACTCTTATCTTGCAGTTTCTTCTTACATAAATGTTTGAGCTAGTCCCTACAGCTGAGTCATCTTTTATATGATATTGTAAAAGAGGCCCGGATCATGCCAAGTTTTAGTTTTGAGAGAGGAAGTAGACACTGCCAAGAAAAAGTACACAGCCAAAGAGGTTGAAGTCAGAGATCTGCAGTAACTATTTCTCCACTGGAGCTCTCCTGTTGACATGACTTAGCAACCATCCATCCTCACTATAAATGTTCAGTGTTGGTGGCTGGAGCATGTATTTTTTTTTCCCTAAGGTTCCTGTAGATTAGCTTTGCTTCCAGGGAAAATAATATTTACTTCAATCTGTGCTTAAGACTATTGGCTTCACAAAGGCTTATGTATACAGTATGTGTACACAATGACACTCTTTATATATACAGTATACATACACAATGACATTCCTTCTGCTTTCTTTCTTATATATGATTGCCACAGCCACTATAAGATCATGTTGGCTGTTTTATTTTTACCAATTACTCCTCTACAGGAAGATAGCTTACATATGGTTTTAAACTATTCACAGAAAAAACTTTCAGCTTTAATATGAATTCAAAACTAAATTAAACTAGTTAATCCAAGATCAAGATTAGTGAAGCAAAAGGAAATGCCCAGCTGTGCCAGCATTTCCCATATGTGTCTGCTTGGAGAAAAAAACATCTTTGTAATATTGGCGAAGTCTTGGAATTGAACAGTCTGGCAACAATTACATTTTTGTAAAATGCAGATATTGTTTAAGTGTCTCTCCTCTGCGTAACCGAATAACATTAAACTACCAGTATTATTAAGGTCACTCCATTCCTCAATTTCTAGTATATTTCCAGCCTAAAGCCTAAAACAATTAAAGTGATTCAGCCAGTCTGTAGCACAATGTTTTGCTGAGTGAATCCACACAAACAACTTTTTTTAAATTTATTTTTTATGTATACAGTGTACAGAAGAGAGTACTAGATTTCATTATAGAGTGTTGTGAGCCACCATGTGGTTGCTGGGAATTGAACTCAGGACCTTTGGAAGAACAGTCAGTGCTCTTAACCTCTAAGCCATCTCTCCAGCCTCCAACACAAAACCATTTCTGAGATCTAGTAATCTAACTCTGCAATTAGAATTGGTGCCTGCCTCCATTACCTTAACAGATTCAGTAGTATTCATGTATACCAATGAGGAGAATATTTTAGAGGTGTAAAAATGTTGTCAAATTATAAATTTCAAGGAAACGGAAAATTTAAATGAGTCACTCAGAATGATTATATTTACATATTTTGCTTTCTTTGTTTATCTATCTGAAAATAATTTTCTTGCTATCACTTAAATGATTTTTGAGTTGAGGGACATATCCTTTATCCTAGACTTTATTCAAATGTTATTGTTGTAATTATTACTATATGCTGAATAATCTAATTCTGAGCCTTTGAATAACAATTAGGTTGGAAGGAAATAGCAAATTTGGGGTGTTGAATTAAACTATATCTGTTCATTTATGACAAGCTAATACATTTTTTATTATATGTAAGCTAGGTTTTACTTATACTGAAAAGCACTATATGGATTCAAGAAGAACTATATTTAATATTTAAAGAATTATGAGTAGTTAAAAGTATGTTTTCTTAATTCCACATAAAGAACTTCAGGCCACTAAGAAATGCTAAAAGCAGGAGAAATAATCTTTCCTAAGAAAGAACAATATCAAATTGTCAGTCCTGAAAAGATACACACTAGTATCATTATGTAGACTGAGTAGGCTGTATTTAGGAATATATATATATATGTATATACATATATGCATGTACTTGAAAGAGAGCAAGGAAGGTTATATTGAAGGTTTGGAGGAAGAAATTATGTAATACATTATAATCTCTAAAAGAAGAATCAGACTAAAAAATGTACTCTGGAGCAGCCCTAAACAAATGTTGTAGAGTATGCATGCTGAGAACTGAATCAATAAAGGGCTGAATTCCATGGGTTTATATGAAGAGTGTCCAACTACATGATAAGCATGTAAATAATAGCACACTTCTTGCTCATTAAGTGTGCTGTAATCTTACACCTATACATTCACATTCATGTATTTCAAAATTTTATTCAAATACTGGTCATATTTTCTCATTCACTTTGTTTAAAGCAAGGAAAAGAGTGAATATTAAATTAGTGTCATACTCTGTGCCTAATACTAGGGTCAGATCTAGGCACACCATTATGAAAAGAGAAATCTATCAGTTCAATTAAAAAAAAACTGAGGAGGAAAGATAATCATCAGAGAGTTGTAACACATTATAATATAAACCAATAAAACAAAAAGTTCCAAATCTGTATGAAAAACAACTACCCTAGCTTTATACTGTTTATGGTCTGGGTTTGTTTTATCATTTTTGGTGTTGGAGATGTGTGGTGATATGTTACATATTTAATAAAATCTGGAATATCAAGAGATCAATCTACAGTCAAACTAGACAGAGGTAGCACCCTCCATTAGTCCCATCCCTTGGGAGGTTGTTATGGATCTCCAGGAGTTCCAGGGATAACAGAGCAATGGAAACACAGCCCAGGGATCCAGAGGATCTCTGTGAGTACAAGGCCAAACATCTGGGCTTCAGTGACACACACCTTTAATCCCATCAGGGGAAAAATAGAGTAAGTTTGATTCATACCTCTAATCCTGTAACTTCAGAGACAGAGATCTTTCTGTGTTTCTGTGAGTTCAAGGCTGATTACCAAATAGAGTAGCTCACACCTTTAATTTTAACCTGGGTGGGATACAGCTGAGTATTTACAGAAGATATTTAAGGCAGGCTTAGGAAAACAGCAGGAAGAGAAGCAACCAGGAGTGAAGCTGAGGAAGCTGGAAGGCAGCTGGGTGAGATTTGACAGTGGTGTTTCACTTTCTGATATTTCAGCCTTTTCCCGATATATGGCTCTGAGTTTCTATCATTACAACGAAAATTCATGCAAAAGACACGGAACAGCCTACCACAGAGTCACGGTTGTTTCATTGTGTCACCACATATTTGCTTAACAAAGTCACCAATTGCTTAAGGATTTTTTTTTTCTAGAATACAACTGACATGTAGGGTTAGAACTAAGAAGAAGAGCTGGGGATTCCAGTAAGAGAGAACAAGCAAGTCACAACTGTTGTGGGGGTACTTAGCAGATTAAAAATAGCTCTAGCATGAAGTATAAGTTAGAGAAGAAAGACAAAAATGTATGTGTAACAGTGAGACATCAATGCTTGATCTAAGATTAGTGAAAATCATTTTAATAGCTTTCATAATCCTTATTTATTGTTTTAGTTCCTAGAACGATATTGTTGTTTCTATTTGTTGGGGGTCTAAAAATAGATCTAAATGTTTACTATTTAAGTGAATTTTTATTTTTCCTCTTAAAAAGAGAATCAGCTATATGCTGGCTTCTGAGATGCAGTTTACATCTCATATTAAGGCATGGTACATCTTTATAAAACCAAACTAATAAGAAAGGAAGCAATAATATAGGCAGAAAGAAAATGGAAATCCCTGGCCCTGTAGAGAATCCTGCCGAGTTAGGCTGAGCACAGAAATCATGAAATTTCCTCAGAGGTTCAGCTTTATATATAGTCTATAAAATTGGGATACCATCTTATAAAGGTAGAAACTCCACTAACTCAGAGAAATCCTAAAAGTTGATGAAAAAAAATGAGCTGTGACTATTTATCTGCTCATTCCACTCATTTAGTTTGAGAGAAATCATAAACTTATAATGTTCTTTTTCATGCAAAAAGTTTGAAATTGAGATAAAAAGTGTGTATTTTTGACACACAAAACTCCTTCTTCCTTTAGGTAAAAGTTTAATGCCTATAGGTTGTTTATGCTTGTTTGTTTGTGCAACAAGAAAATCAGCAAAGATAGTTTTTATAATGGAAGGAGATGCAATAAAAGCCTATCCATTGGATGGTCATTTGTTGGTGATGTGGGTCAAAGCAACCGCAAGGGGGAAGGAGCAAGACATCAACATAAACATTAATAAAATTGCCCATTCGTCCAACTGTGCTGTGATAACTCATCTTTCACAAAAAAAAAAAAACCTCAGTAAAATTTAAAAAAAAAGGAACTCCTAACCTAAGAGATAGGCTTCTTAGATGAAATTATAGATGTAAGAGTAATGGACTTGGATTTTTTTATTATAAATAAAGTCATATTTTTATCCATGTATATCCTTGTTCAAGCTCCCTTCCCCCTCCCACCCCTTCCAGTCACTCTCTCTTCTCCACATTACTTTATCTCCTCCCCTGCAAGGGCAGGAGGTCCCAAGGTCCTAATATGGCTTAGTTCAGTATCCACTCCTGGAAGATCCACTTTCCTCACCCCAACATCAAGAGTGAGTCAGGTGTTCCTCTAGAGAGAGTGGGATCCAAGGTGCTGGTCCAAGGTATTTCAGATCCCAAGCTGTTCAGTGTTTGTGGTTTGCAGCTTGGACATGCTTTGCTTTTTGCTTTTTTGATTAGAGTCCGCTAATGAATGAGTACATCCTCTGCTTATATTTCTGGGTTTGAGATACCAGGAGGATATTCTCCAAATCCATACATTTGCCTGCCAATTTTAGGATATCATTTTTTTCTTACTGCTAAGTAGTTCTCCATTGTGTAGATTTGTTAATCCATTCTTCAATTGAGGGGCATCTAGGTTGTTTCCAGGTTGTTGGTGGGAGTGTAAGCTTGTTCAGCCACTTCAGAATGCAGTATGGCGATTTCACAGAAAACTGGGAATCAATCTCCCCAAGGATCCAGCAATACGACTACTGGACATAAACCCTAAAGATTCACATTTGCACTCCAAATGCATTAGCTCAACTATGTTCATAGCAGCATTATTTGTAATAGCAAGAACCTGGACTTAGATTTTTAAAATTGCTTTCTAGATCTAATGCCAAATCACAAAAAAATAAGAAAAAGATAAGTTGGACATCATCAAAATTTAAATCTTAGGAAAGGATTAAAATTTTATTGATTAAGAATAACATTACTCGGGCTGGAGAGATGGCTCAGCGGTTAAGAGCACCGTCTGCTCTTCCAGAGGACCCGGGTTCGATTCCCAGCACCCACATGGCAGCTAACAACTGTCTGTAGTTCCAGTTCCAGGCAAACACCAAGGCAAATAAATAAATAAATAAATAAATAAAGTTTAAAAAAAGAAAATTTAAAAAAAATAAAATAAAATAAAAAAAAGAATAACATTACTCTGTCTAATTAAAAGGAAACTTTTCATTTTAACATAGTGAAATTGTATACAATAAAACCTTTATTAAGTAGGAATTACAGTTGCAATATCTAGTCTATATTTGGCAAAATTAGAGAAAATATTTTATTACCTATGTGATCTTGATAAATATAAAGTTTTGCATCTAGTTTACCTTTTTATCATGACTATGAAAGAGTATAACTATGACTATCTAGTCTTCAGCTCCATCAGAGACCCTAAATGAGTGAATACTTTGTACACTATAAATGTGTATTGCTCTCATTGTTAATGGAAAAGCTGATTTTCCAGTAGCTGGATAGGAAGGAATTGGGTGAAATAGCCTGACGCAGAGAGAATTCCGAGAGAAAGAAGGACAGAGCCAGATGCAAAGGGAGCAGGAAATGAAGGTGCCATGTTAGCAAAGGTACCACCATGTAACAGAGTGTAAATTTAAAAATGGGTTAATTTAAGTGTAAAAATTAGCTAATGATAAGCCTGAGTGATTAACTAAGTAATTATATGTATATATTTTTTTTTTTAAAAAAAAAAAAGAATACTGTAACTGGTAGAAGACTTCACCCATGTCAGCTGGCTCACAGCTTCCTACAACTCCTGTTCCAAGGAATCTCATCCACCTGTCATCCATGGCATCTCTATACATGTGAACATACCCACACAGATACACATATGTACAAAATGTTAACATTTCTTTTTAAATAATTAAACATTTTTTTCAAAGGTGACCAGTAAGAAAGTAAAATGAGAGACAGTTATGGCAGAATATTATATAATCTATATTGCTTTAACCCTGTTTTATACAAGTGGGAAGATCCCTGAAATAAAATACATCCAAGAAACACTCAATAGACACAGAAATTTGTATTCATTTAGTTGTGCGTATTATTTTCATCTGCCTAAAATATTGCTTCCAGTATAAACAGAATGCCTTTAGTCTGTTTATATCATGGAAAGTAAAGCAACCATGCATAAGACACAAACTTACCATTACTCTGTATGTTACAGAATCTGCTCCCTTTGTACATTTATTATCTCTAGCAGATGACAAGTGCCACTTTGGGGCTATTTTGGTTTCACATGTATTCTCAATGCCTCAAAGAGTATTTAACACAGAATAATCACTCAATAAATGGATAATGATTGTGAGAGTAGAGGCAGAGAAAAGACGCAATTTGAAGAAATCGTGAGAGACTATAGCAGAACTCAGGATCACCACTAATCCCCAGATGCAAGCCCATATGCAACACACAGAGTGAAATACATGTGTATGAGACACAGGGGAGCAAGAGCTTCAGAAGGCAAAGGCAAGTGAAAGATCTTAAATGTCATGATACATGTTCGTGATGTCATCATACATGTTCGTGATGTCATCATACATGTTCGTGATGTCATCATACATGTTCGTGATGTCATCATACATATTCCTGATTAAAATGAAGTAAGTGACTTGAGTATGATGACTGACTTCAGGACATCAGCGGCAACTCAGAGAACAATGAACTTATCATGTTAATCTAGAACCTCTGCCTTTGTCTCTCTTCCTCAGACAGAATTCTTCAAAGTCCTTTTCAAACCCTGTTTGGTCTCCAACCCTCAGATGTGAGCCAGATGAGGATATCACAAGAGGCTGTCAAGAAACTGGTACCTTCAGGATGGAAGATACAGCTGCAGTGAGAAGAAAATAGACTACAATGAGATACAACTCCATTTGTTAGGGTAGGGTGAACAGGGTCTTTTTTTCTTATGTTGTACTTCAGAAATACAGACGAAGATCTTTCTACAACCAAACAAAATTGGCAGTGTGCCTTTAGTAGAATTTGTGAACAAAGTGTAAGAACACAATGCAGAAGCAAAGTAGTCTCAAATAAAAGATCTGTTCTTAAGGAAGAAGAGAACATTGAAAGGAATGGAAATGGACGTGTTCATAAACCTAAACAAACACTAACGTCATTCAACATCCGTGCAGTAGAATCTTCCAGAGCAGAGTGTCGTCATACACGTTCAATCAGGATGACTGAATTTGGAGCCTCATATTTTCCTAGATAAAGATTAAGTAAAACATTCACTTTAGAATCTCACATGTTTAATATTTACATGGTAATTTCCACAATTATCTAAAGCAGATATAGATATTCCAGCATGGGAAAAGGAAAATTAATAGAAAAAGTAAAAGTAATTGTGGTGGAAATGTTCTCTATGCTGTAAATAAAGGACTGTTTTGGCCTATGTAGAGCACCTTAGAAGTGGGTGGAGAATCAAAGCACAAGCAGGTAGAAGGAGGGTGGAGTCAGTCAGTCTCCATCTGTTCCCCGAAGAAGAAACATGTAAGAGATCAGGTGAGCCACAGGCTGCGAGCCATATGGTGGTTAGATTAATGGAAATGGGTTGAATTAAGATGAAAGAGCTAGCTAGTAATGTGCTTGAGACATGGGCCAAACAGTATAAAGTTAATATAAGTGTGTGATCCATTTCTTTGGGGGACAAAAGCCGCTGTGGGCCAGGTCCAAACCTCCGGGCCCAAATGGGCCCGGGAAAAACTTATTACAACAACTAATCAAATGTAAAAGGTCTGATGGAAGCCCCACCTCTCTCTGCCCCGACTCCGCTCCTCAGAAAATCCCATCAAATATGGCTTCTCCCTCAGAGATGCTCAATACCACTCCCATCGGATATTTAAAGCACTCCTAAAAGCAAATATGATTTTTCATTCTCTCTATTCCATGTCTCCTGGGGATGGGGAGGGAGAGAATCATCCTGGAATGCTTTACCATTGAACTGAGGTGGTTTTGGTTTTTTATTATTTTTTCTTTTTTATTATTATTATGAATACAGTCACAATATTTTTAACTGTGCATATCCTTGTTCAAGCTCCCTTCCCCCTCCAAGACCTTCCAGTCTAATTTGGTCTGATTTGGATTGTTGTGTCAGCCTAGAGGTTTATCTGGGTTCAGAAATCTAATGACCTTGTAAGGACCCCTGCTGTTTCTCTTCCAGCCTCCTCTAGATCTTATCATCTTTATACAGATGAAAGGTTGTCACTGGTATTCTAGTTCAACCAACTGGGTCTATGAATCAAGCTATTGCATTCCTGTCCAGACAACTGGATTTCACCATCTACATATGACAGCCATGCTTAAGAGCCCTAGTAGTAGTGGCTGAGCTCATTCTCCTGTTCCAGCCAGTTATGGTAAATTCCAGCTACCACCTCTCAGACCTCCTGTGTCATTCTTCTCTCTCCCTCCTTGGGCCCTCAGGAGTCCATATATTTCACTTACTATTTCTAGAAAACCTTCAAATTACCATGAACTTCAGTCATAACCTAAATCCTGCAACCTTCTTTCCTGTCCACTCCCTGTCTGGTACCTCTTACTCCTGTTCAGAGGCTGTAGAGGCCTTATGTCCACTCCCTCACCTCCTTAATGAACTGCTCACCTCTACCCCCAACTCACCCTGTTTATTGATGGAAATTCTTTTATAGACAGATCAGGAAACTGTCAGGTGGCATGTGCAGTGGTCACTTCCACTAAAACAGCTGAAGTACCCTGCCTGGAAGAGAAACCTTTTCAGAAAAGGCCAAATTAATAACCATGACTAGAGTGCTCCAGATAGCCAAGGGTTAATGGGCTGGGCTAACATCTATACTGACTCTAAATAGACCTTTTTAATAGCCCATACCCATTTTATCCCTTGGAAAAAAAGGGATTTTCTCCCTCTCAGGGGCACTCCCATAGTTAACAGACAATTTATAGCTAAGCTCTTGGAGGCCCTCCAGTTCCTTGCAGAAATAGCCATAATTCACTGCTAGAAGCTTCCAAGAACCCTGTGGCCTCAGGCAATACCAAGGCTGACACAGTAGCCTGGGGACTGGCTTGCAACTCCTCTGGATCAGCAGAATACATTTTGGTTTTGATACCCTCAGTTCACATGCTGACAGCTTTCTCCCTGCCCCCACACCAACAGACACAACTGCCCCTGAGCCTACCCCACTTTCCCTGGAGGACAGAGTACTACTCAAATAGCTACTAGCTCTAACTCTCTTGAATCCAGATGGACAGGACGGTACACTGTGATTCTCTCCACCCTTTTAGCTACCAGACTCATAATGACATCCATGCTGGTACTCTCTCTATAGGCTCAGCAGGCACCTATTCAGGATACTTGGTCTGTCCAGCACCTGGGTGCCCCCATCCTCAGGTTTTCCAAGATGTCCCAATGAAGGATCTATCTGCTCTTCTGCCTTGTGCATTCATCTTTGCCAGTGCAACTAGGGCAGGTGTTAATGATCAATTTTTTCCCCAGCAATTTGCCTTCTCTGCTTCCTCAAGAAATAGATACCTAAGATCTCCAGGATGCTAGTTAACCAAGCACTCCTCCACTCATACCTCCTGCTGAATGTGGGCTCACTGACTTTTCCCTTCCCCACATTACTTCATGGCTGCAGGAAGTAGCCAGACTTGAATTGGCACGCCTACACCTAAGGAGTTCCAAATGTTCTGATGGAAGCTCTACCTCAGCCCCTAGCACTCTGATTTTCATCTATCCAGAGTTGGAATGTTCTTGTGGAAGATCCACCTTTCTCTGCCTAAACCCTGCCTCCCAGAAAGTCAGACCAAACATTGTTCTTCCCCCAGAGATGCTCAAAAACACTCCCATAGGATAGTTAAACTCTACCCTAAAAAAGAAACACATGGTTTTTCAGTCTTTCTCTCTTTACTGTCTTCTAGGAGGGGGGGAAAGAAGGGTAAAGAATCACCCTGCAACACTTTACTCATTAAACCAGGGCTTTTCTAATTATGTCTGATTTGATCTGATTTGGATTGTTGCATCAACAGAGATGCATATCAGGGAAAAAAATGTAATCAGTAAGGAAGAAGATGAGGGAAAAGACAGAACCTAGACTCCTTTGGACCAGAACTCCCTGTTAACACATGAGTTTCTTGGCTACTACAAGATTCACCCCGTTTCCTAAATCATATCAACACACTGTGACCCCAACAGTTCCCTGGGACACAGAGTTCACCAACCCCTAATGAATCAAAAGGTACTATAGGATCAAGAGCTCTTATTGAATCAAGAGCTCCTACTGGACAAAGAGCGATTCCTGAGAACTTAACAGAGAAATAAGGGATTTAACAGATGCTATGACCCAAATAAACTTAACACATATATACAAAACATTCTACCTAAACACCGAAGAATATACTTTCTTCTCACCACCCCATGAAACCTTCTCTAAAACTGACCACATACTCAGTCATAAAACAAATATGAATAGATACAAAAAATTGGAATAACTTTTGTATCCTATCAGACCATCTTGGGTTAAAGTTAGAGTTCAACAACAACAAAAGCCACAGAAAGCCTACAAACTCATGGAAACTGAACATCTCTCAAATGAACCACCTCTGGGTCAAGGAAGAAGTAAAGAAAGAAATTGAAGACTTCCTAGAATTAAAAAAAAATGAATCTACAACATTCCCAGACTTATGGAACATAATGAAAGCAGTGCTAAGAGGTAAGTTCATAGCACTAGGTACTTAAATAAAAAATTAAAGAAATCACAAAAAGACACTTAACAGCACACCTGAAAACTCTAGAACAAATAGAGCAAAATCCCCCAGAAGGACCAGATGACAGAAAATATTCAAACTCAGGGCTGAAATCAATAGAATAGAAACAAAGAGAATAATACAAAGAATCAATGAAACAAAGAGTTGGTTCTTTGAAAAAGTCAACTAGATAGACATACTTTTATCTAATCTAACCAAAAAGCAGAAAGAGAATATCCAAATTAACAAAATTAGAAATGAAAAGGGAGATGTAACAACAAAAACAGAGGAAATTCAGAGAATCACTAAGTCATACTTCAAAAAAACCTATATTCCACAAAACTGGAAAAATTAAAAGAAATAGACAGCTTTCTGGATAAGTACCACTTATCAAAATTAAATCAAGACCAGATAAATGGCCTAAATAAACCTATAACACCCAAGGATAAAGAAGTAGCTATTAAAAAGCTCCCAACCAAAAATAACCTGGGGCCAGATTGTTTTAGTGCAGAATCATACCAGATTTTAAGGAACTAATACCAATACTTCTCAAATTTTTTCACACAGTAAAAACATAAGGAATACTGCCAAACTCTTTTTATGAGGCTATAGTCACCCTGACACCCAGACCACACAAAGATGCAATAAAGAAGAGAATTACAGACAAATCACTCTCATAAATTATTCACTATCATTAAGTAGGCTTCAATCCCGTGATGTAATGATAGTTCAACATATGAAAAATTGTCATTATCATTCACCATATAAACAATCAAAAAGAAAAGAACCACATGATCATCTCACTAGATGCTGAAAAAGCCTTTGACAAAATCTAACACTCCTTTATGAAAAAAGTCCTGGAGCAATCAGGGATACAGAGAACATAACTAAACATAATAAAGACAATATACTGCAAGCCAATAGTCAACATCTAACTAAATGAAGAAAACTCAAATTAATCCCACTGAAATTAGGAAGAAGACAAAGTTGTCTATTCTCCCAATTTCTATTCAATATAGTCCTCAAAGTTTTAACTGGGGCAATAAGAAAACAAAAGGAGTTCTAGGGGATAAAAATTAGAAAGGAAGAAGTCAAACTATCACTATTTGAAGATGATATGATAGTATACTTAAGTAACCCCCAAATTGCACCAGGCAACTTCTACAGCTGATAAACACCTTTAGCAATTTAGCAGGGTATAAGATTAATTAAAAAAAAATCAATGGCCTTTATACACAAATGATATAAGAGATGAAAAGAAATACATGAAATACCACCCTTTGCAATAGCTGAAAATAATCAAATATCTTGGGGTACTCTTACCAAAGAAGTGAAAGACCTGTATGACAGAAAATTTAAATCATTGATGAAATATCAGAAAATGGAAAGATCTTTCATACTCTTAGATAGGTAGCCTCAACAGAGTAAAAATATCAATCTTACCAAAAGCAATTTGCAGGTTCAATGAAATTCCCATCAAAATCAAAACACAATTCTTCACAGACCTCAAAAGAACAATACTCAAGTTTTTTTAATCAATTATTTTTTTGATTTTTTATTTATTTTTGAATAAAGTCTCATTTTTTATTCATGTATCCCCTTGCTCAAATTCACTTTCCCCTCCCACCCCTCCCAGTCACTCTCTCTTCTCCCCATATAGTAAAACAAGAAACCCAGAATTTCCAAAGCAATCCTGTTAAAAAAAAAAAAAAGAAAATCTCCAGTAGGCATCCAAATCCCTGACTTAAAGCTCTATTATCTAGCCACAGTAATAAAAACAGATTGGTAATGGCATAAAAACAGATCTGTGGATTAATGGAATTGAATTTAAGACTGTGACATTAATCTACACACATTTGAACACCTGATTTTTGACAAAGACGCCAAAAATGTACAATGGACATAAGAAATCATCTTCAACTAGTGGTGTTGGCATAACTGGATGATGGTATTACACTAACACTAGTTAGTATATAATGAAAACCCAGAGCCAGATATTGGGGAAAATTTGGAATATCAGAAAGAGGAAAGTCTATTCTCAACCAGACAATTTCTCAGGACAATCAGGATAAGTGCCATCTTCAAGGGTCCTCAGTCTGACTGGTCACTTCTACAGAGTGAATGAATTTTTGCCTTCTTCTGCCTTATACAGCTTCTCTGCCCTGCTGTTTTACTTTCTTGTTCAACTTTATATCATAATCCTAAAGTTAGGGTTAAAGGTGTGTGCTACCAGTTTTTGGCTGTTTGGCCTTGAACTCATAGAAATCCAGAAAGATCTGTCTCCTGAGTGGTGGGATTAGAGGCGTGGGTCACAACTTAGTCATCCAGAGTAATGGAATTAAAGGTGTGGGTCACCATGCTCTGACCTTCATGGCTTGACTGTGGGTAATTTTGTTCTTTGTTTCATTAAATATACTGTATATCATCACATGGTGGTATGTAGAAGAATTCAAATACATACATATCTATCACCCTACATGAAAGTCAAGTCTAAGTGGATCAAAGACCTCAAAATAAACCCATTTACATCAACCCTAAATCTGACAGTGGACTGATCTCTAAAATATATAAAGAATTCAAGAAGATGCAGGTCAAAAACCCAAATAATCAAAGTTTAAAAAGGGGCACAGAGCTGAATAGAGAATTCTCAACAGAAGAATTCTAAATGGTCAAAAGACACTAAAATAATTTCTTAACATCCTTAGCCATCAGAGAAATGCAAATCAAAAACCTCTGAGATACCATCTTATACCTGTTAGAATTGATAAGATCAAAACCACAGATGGCAAATTATGCTGGAAAGGATGGGAACTAAGATGAACACTTCTCCATTGCTGGTGGGAAAGTAAATTTGTATAGCCACTTTGTTTTTCAGTATGGCAGTTCCTCAGAAAACTGGGAATAAATCTACCCAGTCTTCCAGCAATACCACTATTGGGCATATAACCAAAGGATGCACATTCATACCCCAAGGGAATTAGCTCAACCATGTTCATAGCAGAATTAATCATAATTGCTAGAACATGGAAGCAACCTAGATGTCTCTCAACTGAAGAGCAGATTGAAAAAGTATGGTACATTTACTATACTATATAGTGGACTATATTCAGCAATTAAAAAATGACATCTTGAAAGTTGCATGCGAATGGATATATCTATAAAATATCATCCTGAGTAACACAGAATCAGTTAGATAAAGATGGTATGTACTCTCTCATCAGTAGATTTTAGACACAAAGCAATAAATAACCAGACTACAATCCACAACCACTGAGGAGCTAGGGAACAAGGAGAAATTTAAAAAGAGACATCCATGGATTCCTCCTTAGAAAGGAAAATAGAGAAGTAAATGAGTAAATTGAAATCATATAAGGGAGGCAGTATGGGGAGGTGGGAAGACAAAATGAAAGAATGGAATGGTTAAGTAGACAGAGCAACAGAGCGGGAGAACAAAGAAAGATATTTTGATAGAGGGAGCCATTGTGGGGTTAGAGAGAAACTTGGTGCTAGGGAATCACCCAAGAACTCACAAGAAGACTCTGATTAACATGCCAAGCAATAGTGGAGAGAGAACCTAACGTAGCCTTTCCCTATTATCAAATGAATGACCACTCTAACTATCATTATAGAACCTTCATCTAGCAACTGATGGAAGCAGATGCAGAGATCCATAGCTAAGAACCAGGAGCTGAAGAGAGCGAGGAGAGATTATATGAGCAAAGGGATCAAGATCATGATGAGGAAATCCACTGAGACAGATGACCCAAGCTATTGGCAACTTACTAACTCTGAAATAACATCTAAGGAACCTTTATGGAATAGAACTAAGCCCTCCAAATGTGGATGACAGTTGAACAGTATGGATGGTTTGTGGAACTTCTTGTAGTAAGACTAGAATTTATTCCTGGTGCCAGTTCCCTACAGAGAAACACCTTGCTCAACCTTGATACTGGGTAGGGGGAGTTGCTCCTACCTCAATTGGCTAAGCCAAACCAATTGACTCACCCTGGAAGTCTTTACCCTCTCTGAGGAATGGATGGGGAGATGGAGTCCAGCAGAAGTTGGGGGGGACAGGGAAGAGGTGAGAGAGAGGGAGCAGTGGTGGGTATGATGAAAAAAATTAAAGAAAGAAAAAGAAACAGAATCTGGAAATTGGGTAAAAATCACATATAAACACATGAATGACTATATCACATGTAAGTGGACTAATGTAAAAATAAAATATTGTCAAGCTGTAGTCTTAAACCTGTAGTTTACATTTTAAAATAAAAAAACAGAAGAGTTGAAAACACATCAAGGAAAAGTAAGCTAAGCTAGTTCTAAAGGAAAGAGATGTGCATTTCTCTTAAAACAGACAAAGGCTTTAGCATAGAAGGCAGTCCTGAGTCAGCTGCTGCTGCTGCTGGTGACACCCTCACCATCATCCCTGCGCCATTGGGGTCTCTTTCAGTGGCTCTTTTTCCATAGCTGTCCCCACACTGCGAACGGTCACTCTTTTTTGTTCTCTTAAGTAAAGTACTTAATTTTTCCTTTGTCTTTTGACTTTTGTGAAGACCTTGAGGCTTTATTTACTGCTGGCTTCTAATTTGTTAGAAAACTGTGACATCACTCAAAAAAAAATCTTCTTAGAGAGCTATGTTCTAAAGATTTAACATAGAGATCAAGTATAAGAGAAGTTTTAAATGGCTAACACTTTACAAAAAATTAATTTAAAATATATAAGAAATTGAACTGAATTCTCTTTGTATACTACTAACAGATTTCATGATTCACAGGAATTGCTATTAAACAGAATTTAAACTTTTCTTTTTCGTGCCTTAGTTTGGATGCTATTCCTGATTTATTGTTGCAACTATAAGAAAAGTTCCTAAAATAATCTTAAATAATTAAAGGTATAAAATTCAATCTCCCAAAGACAAATAGGTTGTCTCCCGCTCCCCTCAAGTCATACAGTGTTGATCCATTTGTGATATAAGTTCAGCTAAAAAGTGAGCCCTTAGCTCAAACTAATTATGGCCAGGCAGCTGGCAATTTGACATGGAGAAGACAGGCTGACAGTTTCCTCAAACATCAAGCACACACTGCATCTCCAATGCCAAGCTAGATTTGACACTTAATTAAAAAAAACTACCTTAACATAGCCTTTCCCCCCCCAAAAAAAAATAACCAAACACACACACAGATACACACACACCCAATAAATAAATAAATAAATAAATAAATAAATAAATAAATAAATAAACAAAACAAACCCTAGGCTGCTGCAGCAAAATCAATTCTGTCTTTTTTAAGCCTGTAAAGCTTGGTGCCCCAAAGGCAGAATTTTTATAAGAGAAATATCACTGTTCTACCCTGGGAATTCTGAGTATTAAAAATGATGCATTTTGACTAGCTTAGGATATTGGATTTGGCTCAGAAGCACAGATATTAACAATTTATTAAAGACAATGAACCATTACTAGAGATCCATTGCTATAATAAGCCAGCAGTTTGAACAAAAGTATCACTGGTTTTACACACAAACACACATACACAGTTCTGAATCCATGTTACTGCAAACCACAAGTGTGCTCATGGCTGCATTTGTACAAAGTATGTTTATGACACAGACATGCATGGGGTTGTGTGCCTGTGTCAGTGCATGCCCGCAAATGTCCTCATGGATCCATATGCACAAAGTGAGTTTACTCACAAAACATGCATATAATGTTGTAATCATGTCATTGCTTCCTTTTCCACAGATGTGCTAATGGCTCCATATTTAAAAGTATGTTTATTCTGACTGATGTACGTAGGGCTCTGCACTTATATCAGTCAATGTCAACACATGTGTTCATGTAAATCTCTAGAAGGAGAAATCAGACTTTAACTGTATTTTTGCAGAATAGTAAACACGAGCAAAATCAATAGTTTCATCATAACAACAACCCAACCAAACCAAGTGAAAAATCCGACACACTTATAAGTGTCAGGATGTTTTGACAAAACTTGAGTTAGAGGAGAAATCATTCTTGAGCAGCATGCTGTTCAGTGCATTGTGATGACCTTTTTTGAATCTGGTTCTTTGCAGCAGTGAATGCACAGCATCCTCTGCCACTCATTCTGGCTCACAATAACATAGATACAGTGAAAACTTGTGCCTTGACAGGATCCTGGGGATTGAACCAATGCCATACAAAGGTTCACAACTAGGCTGTATCCCAGCCATCTCCTTACTACTCAAGCTAAACTTGAACTTTCTCTCTAGCCCAAGGAGGACTGAAATCTGACACTCTCCCACCTGCACACTCCCCAGCAGCAAATATTACAGGTCTGTACCACATGGTCCAACAAAATGGCCCATATTTAAATTATAATTAAATCCAACTTGCTGTTATACTAACTTTATCACTCAAAACCCAGCATTAAGCAAAAAAAATTTAAGCCCCATTTAACATGATCCCTATTTGTGAGATCAGTAATAACCTAGTTGGTGGTGACCAAATTCTAGTTCTATCAGATTTCAACCTGGTTACACACTGTTCTCTTAAAGACAGAGAAAGAGGAGCATTCCATCCATCTAGCAAGTAGTGCTCAACAGAGGTGCATGAAGCAGAACTCATGAATGTTTCTTAAGAAATGGTGTCAGCCTCTGCATTTACTGGCTTTATCATTCCACCTGGTTTATCACATTCCTATATCCATAAATTGTCTAAAAAGTGACTATTTTATCTTTCATTGTCAATAAGTCTCTGCTTTTTGTGGCTATTATCTTGGTTTATTGCCCAATTTTATTAATAACCCTGCCAGCGTTTCGAAGTAGAAAGTGTCTACGTAGTCTCAGCTAGTCTAAAATGTCCAATCCTCCATCCTCATCCCCTTTAGGACTGAGAAGATAGGAATGGGCCATCCAGCCAGGCAACTCCCTGTTTTTTAAACTCAAAACAAAATATGTAAAACAAGTCAAAACTAGGCAGATGATACAAACTAGTTTCCTAATAATATGCTTCAGGTAGGTAGGGCTAAAAACCATCTAAGAAGGCATCAATTGAGTGTTTTAAGTTGGCACTTTTGGAGCATCTTGAGAGATGATTCAGTGGGTAAAGGCACTTGCTGCTCTTTCACAGAGGAGCTTAATTCAGTTCCCAGCATCCGAGTCTGAAGTTTTACAACCAAATGTAACTGCAAATCTAAGTAGCCCTACATCTTTTTCTGGTCTCTGCCAGGCACACATACACACACACACACACACACACACAGAAAGAGAGAGAGACACAGAGACACAGAGACAGACAGACAGACACACACACACACATAGAGAGAGAGAAAGAGAGAGAGACACAGAGACACAGAGACAGACAGACACACACACACACACAGAGAGAGAGAGAGAGAGAGAGAGAGAGAGAGAGAGAGAGAGAGAGAGAGAGAGAGAGAGACAATAAAAGTGATTGCCCCTGCTTACCTGGTTGGCCTTCTTACAGCAGTAGTTAGCAGTTAGTGGCACTGGAGGGCAAGATGAATATACCTGAGATGGTTTTATGATGAACAGCTTTTCTGTCTTCTATCATGTCAAAATTTCAAAGAAATTTTTCATAATAACAAGAATGCTATGATGAAAAAAATGCACCTATTTTACACTCCTATATTTGTCTTTTCTCCCCATCAAAACCACTTTGATACAAAGATGAATTTAGTTATTTAGATAGTCAACTGAATTGTTTCCAATCATAGTGCTTTTCTTTTATTATTATTATTGAAAATAGTTTTCACTCATACAAGACATCTCAATCACAGTCCTCTCATCTTCATCCCCCCTCCCATTTCCCATAAACCACTCCCTTCTATCTCCCTGAAAGAGAGCAGACCTCCAAGAGACAACAACCAGTCTCTGATTTCTGGCTATCCAAGAAATATAGGGCATGGGCTCCCTCTCATTGCAAGGGTATCAAGTTAAATCAGACATTGGTTGTCCCTAACGCAAGTTCTGCAGCAACACTGTTCCAGCACATCTTGCAGGTAGGACAGATTGGAAATCAAAGGTTTTGTGGCTGGGTTTGTGTCCAGGTTTCTCTTTTTAGTAACTGGCAGAGTATTTTCCTGTATCAAAGAGACTAGAACGTAGGGTGTAGGCAACATGCAGACACCAGCTCGACCTCCTTGTGTTCAATGTGCTGTGTTGATGTTATCCTTGGAAGGGAGGGCCCACTGTCAATTTGCTAAGAGATTCTCAGTGTGTTAGCATCAGACTCAGTTTTTCCATGGAGATCTCCCTGAAGCACTCTCAACCAACAACACAACCAAACTCAGTCTCACCATTGGAAGCCTTACCTGGCTCTAGATGGCCAGTTAGTTCAGACTCCATATTCTTCATTACTAAAAGAATCCTCACTAAAATCACTTTCATAGATTTTGGAACTTTCTCCTCCACTAGGTTTCCAAAACACACCCCAATTCATCCCCTGCATTAGCCATCTTTCCCCACATGCTCTCTCTATCCCAACTACCCCCAACCTAATCCTTCTCTTTCCAATCCCCACCTTCACCAATTGTACTTGCAAAATCCATTCTATTTCCCCTTCCCCAGGAGATTCCTGTTTCTCCTCCTAGAGCTCTGATTTTTATCTAACCTTTCTGGCTCTATGGATTGTACCATGACTGTCTAATATCCACTTATGAATGAGTACATACCATGTTTGTCTCTCTGACACATATCCTTCAAAGAGCCCACAGCTCCTAATAGTGCCACTCCCTTTGAGGACCATTATTTTTCAAGCCATCATATTCTACTCCCTGGTCCCCAAAGGCCAATAGCCATATCATAATGAAAAAAAAATGTATTTGGTCTAACTTCAAAAGTCCCCATAACTTTATAACAGTCTCAATGAAGTTTTAAAGTCGAAAGTTTCTTCTGAAGCGCATGGCTATCTGCTAACTCTAATACCCTATAAAATTAAAATCAAAAAGAAGATTATATACTTCCAACATATAATGGCACATGATATACATTACCATTTCAAAATGTCGGAAAGCAAGCTACTGAGCAAACTCCAAAAAAACATTTTTCAAATCTCCCACTTCATTTACCTTTGTTGACTACAATTATCTTCTTTTTCTTCAGCTGGTTCCACTCCCTGTTAGCAGCTTTTCTCAGCAGGTATCCCAGGACTCTGGTATCTTTAACATCTTGGGATCCCAAAGAGGTTTCAAGTTGCTTCAAGCAATGGTCTTTCTAGGCCTCCATTCTGGCATACCCCTGACATATTTCCGGCTTCAGCAGCTTTCCTCAGGTGCTGAGGTAAAGTCTGCACACACTGAGAGACATGAAACAAATGTAAAATAAAAAATAAAAACACATAATCAAGTCTAAGAAAGCAGAAAAGAAGTAAGGAGCTTATGATGACACCAAAGCTAAGCAGAGAATTTCAGGAAAGTGGTACACCAAAATTTTTAATTACATAGAAAAATTCAGCACAGGACAGAGGTAAGTGGTTCCTAATTAATTTTTCAGGACAAGCTAACAAAACAGGAATTATTACGGTGAACAAGGAGGAGAGAATATATAAAGGGCTGAGCAATAAATATTGACTGAGTGCATGTCTGCTTGTATACTCCCTGGGAAATAGCACTAACAATAACAATATTTAACTTGTGAACTCCAAATATTTTAAACACATATCCATCTTTAATAAGCAAAAAATGTACTTGAATAGGATTCATGAGTTTGCTTGTTTTGGTACTTTGTTAAAATAAATTTTATAAAAATGAGCTTCAGTTTTTATTTATTTTGAATAGATTCAGTATGAATGAGTTGGGGAGGGATATATAAAACATAGTCATGGAAACTTTGTAGTAGTGGGGTGGACGGATTGTAAGTTTCAAATGATCAGGAAGTTTGCTGTGAAATTATGCCTTTCAGTAATGTCAGAAGATACACACATAAAGTCTTAGCAACATTACTGCCCTAATATGAACTGAATAAGAACATTAATAGTAATGCCAATGTGAAAGAGGGAAGAATAAAAGGCTTCCACACTACACAAAGAACTATAGCAACTATATTTAAAATATATAGGTTGGTTTAATTTAGTCACTTTATAATCAAATATTTATTGGTAGTTATTATTTATACATTGAGGGTCAAAAAATCTAAAGACAACACAATAAAATATAGAATCTAGACTGTATTACCCATCTTTACATGGCTTGTTATAGTTTTTCATTACTCTGTTTTTATTTAAGGAATTTATTTTAAAATTATTGTTAAAATCTATGACTGTCTCTATTATTTCTCTTTTCTTTCCCAAGTCTACACACATTTTTCAAACATAATCGTGACTCATTTAAAGTTGTTGATTTTTTTTCCTCTAAATTTGTCCTTACAGGGTATCTCTAATACTTTTAGTCTGGATGAGCAAAAACCATAAATTCACCATGAAGGGTGTGACTAGAATATGCCTCTCTGTACCAAAGCCTGTGTTAGAGGCTGAGGGAATCCACCATGGTACAGCTCAAGACTGCATGCTGAGGCAAGGGGGCACAAGTCTTGTCTGTGGCCTGTAACTGGAAATTTCTCTTTCCTGCCCAGTTGGTCCTGTAGCCATTTAGTCCCAAATAATCACACAAAGACTCCTATTAATTACAAGTTGTTTGGTCTGTGGCTTAGGCTTGTTACTTGTTAACTCTTACTCTAAAACTAACTCAAGATTCGTATCCAAGCTAACCTTGTGGCTTGGTACCTTTTCTCAGCCAGCATTCTCCTCTTCCTTCCTCTGCATCTGACTGGCATCCTTAATTTTTCTCTTCCACTTCAAAGAATTCTCCCTGGTTCCCCATCCCCCCACTCTACCTTCTGTCTAGCTTCTGGACAATCAACATTTTATTAAACCAATATTTATAGTGACAAACATGTACAGTGTACAAGAATGAACAGCAGTGACATACATGAGAGACATAAACTATGAAGCTGCTCTTGACTCTGTTTTTATGTGTGTAGATCCCATTTTAAGCCTTCACAGGCTTTATATAGATGTACATGCCCCATGTTGAACTGCCATATGTAAACAAAGGCAGAATTTTTGTGTCCCTACCACCTGGTTCCAAATAAACACACACAAGCTTTTACTAATTACAAAATGTTCAGCCAGTAGCTCACGCATATTATTGACTAGGTTTTACTTTTAAATCAACCCATTTCTACTAACCTATGTATTTTCATGTTGTCCATATCCTTATTAGTCTTCTGATATTTTGCTTATTGGGCATCTAGAATACATCTCTCTTGACTCCCCCTTTCTTTATCCCAGTCTTCAGTTTGATTGTGCCACTTAAATTTATCCTGCCTTGCAATAGGACAAAGAGTTTTATTATTAACCAATGAGAGTAAAACATATTCACACCATACAAAAGGAAGAACTTCAGCTGTTATTAAATATCAAATGATCATTTCTGGAAACATTCACACAAATAGCTTTATACAGACTGAGAAGATTGTATTTAGAAATATAAATGTATATAAATATACATATATGCATGAAACAGCAATTAATAAAAATGAGCATATGAATTTGCAAGGAGGTAAGGAGAGGTCTATAGGAGGTTTGGAGAAAAGAAAGGGAAGGGAAGAATGACGTAATCACACACACAAACACACACACATATACATATAAATCAAAACAGAAATTTGGGTACCAGAAAATGACATCTTAGAATGTTTTCTGCTAACAGCACTTGCATCACCATCTGTCGCAGCTTTCTTCACCATTGTTAACTCAATGTTTAAGAACAGCTCAGAGAAAAATTAAGTTGTGTTATTGTTTAGTCATTGCAGAAATACGAATTTAAGAACCAGCTATCAAAAATGTACCAGTAGAGCTGAAAAAACAGCTCATTGGCTAGAGTCCCTGTTCAGCATGCTGAAAACATTGTGTTAAATCTGTAGCAGCTCATTTACTAGTTTTGGTGGTCCACTTCTACATCTGTTATCTCAGACATGCAGAAGATGGAGGCAGGAGCACAAGACACTGAGGATTATACTCTGGATGGAGAGTATGATGGCTGCCCAGGATACATTAGACCTTGCTTTTGAAATGAATGTCAGCAAAGTTTTCTAATATATGTTGCAATATTGATTCTATTATAATGAGACTTTATCTCTCTAGACATCTGCTAAAAAATGTCTTATGTTGATAAAAATTACATTTTCCCAAACTTAAGAAATTTGTCAAAATCTAAGCATTATCACCAGGGGTATCCCCAAACAGTTATGAGGCACATGGTTGACGCTTAACATCTAAAAGTTTTTAAAAATCAATTATTTAAAAAATAAACACATTTTAAAATGGTTACTGTTTCTATAAAAAAAAAAAACCCATTTTCATATCCTTAGATGCTGACAAAGCCTTCAAGAAAATCCAAAACTCCTTTATGATAAAAGTCCCGGAGAGATCAGGAATACATGGAAAATACCTAAAAAAAAATACAGGCAATTTACAAAAAGCCAACAGCCAACATCAAACTAAATGGAGAAAAACTCAAAGCAATTCCACTAAAATCAGGAACTAGACAAGGACATCCTGTCTCCCCTTATCTATCAAACACAGTTCTCAAAGTTTTAGCTAAAGCAACAAGAGAAGACAAGGATATTAAGGGGATAAAAATTGGAAAAGAAGAAGCAAAGCTATCTCTGTTTGCAGATGATATGATTGTATACATAACTGATCCACAAATTTCTACCAGGGAACTTCTACAGCTGATAAACACCTTCAGCAATATAGCAGGATAAAAGAGTAACTCAAAGAAATTAGTAGTCCTCCTATACAATAAAGATAAAAAGGCTGAAAAAGAAATAAGGGAAACACCACCCTTTATAATAGCTGCAAATAGTATTAAATACCTCAGTGTAACTATAATCAAGGAAGTAGCAGATTTGTTTGACAAAAACTTTAAATCACTGAAGAAAGAAATTGAAGATTACAGAAAATGGGAAGATCTTCCAAGTTCCTGAATGGGTAGGATCAACAGAGTAAAAATGGCAATCTTACCAAAAGCAATCTATAGATTCAATGCAATTTCCATCAAAATCCCAACACACTATTTTACAGACCTTGAAAGAACAATACTCAATTTCATTTGGAATAACAGGAAAGCCAGGATTGCCAAAACAATTTTGCTCAACAAAAGAACCTCAAGAGGCATCACCATCCCTGACTTCAAGTTATACTATAAAGCTACAGCAATAAACACAGCCCGATACTGGCATAAAAACAGACTTGTGGATAAATGAAATCAAATTGAAGATCCCGACATAAACTCAAAAAACTATGAACACCTGATCTTTGACAAAGAGGCCCAAAATACTCAGTGGAAAAAAGATAGTATCTTTAACAAATGGTGTTGGCATAGCTGGATGGTAATATGTAGAAAAATGCAAATAGATCCAAGCCTATCACCCTGCACAAAACTCATATCCAAGTGGATCAAAGACCTCAACATAAACCCAGCCACACTGAACTTGATAGAAAAGAAAGTGGGAAATACTCTCCAACAAATTGGCACAGGTGGCCACTTTTTAAATATAACACCAGTGGCATAGACAGTAAGACCAACAATCAATAAGTGGGACCTCCTGACACTGAGAAGCTTCTTTAAAGCCAAGGACACAGTCAATAAGACAAAATGACAGCCTACAGAATGGGAAAAGGTTTTCACCAACCCAACAAGTGACAGAAGACTGATCTCTAAAATTTATAGAGAACTCAAGAAACTAGAATCCCAAACCCTAAATAACCCAATTAAAAATTGAGTTCAGAACTAAAAAGGGAATTCTCAGCAGAGTAATTACAAATGGCTGAAAGGCACTTGAAAAAGTGCTCAATATCTTTAGTCATCAGAGAAATGAAAATCAAACCATTTTGAGATACCGCCTTATACCTGTCAGATTGGCTAAGATAAAAGTCACAGATAACAGCCTACACTAGAGAAGATGAGGAGCAAGGGGAACTCCTCCATTGTTGGTGGGAGTGTAAGCTTATCCAGCCACTCTGGAATGCAGTATAGCAGTTTCTCAGAAAACTGGGATTCAAACTCCCCAAGGATTCAGCAATACCACTATTAGGCATATACCCTAAAGATGCACATTCATGCCCCAAAGGCTTTAGCTCAACTATGTTATTAGCAGCAATGTTCATAATAGCAAGAACCTGAAAACAATCTAGAAGCCCCTCAATTGAAGAACAGATTAACAAACTATGGTACATCTGGACAATGGAGTACTAATCAGCAGTAAGAAAAAAAGGACATACTAAAATTCACAAATGGATGGAATAGGAGAATATCCTCCTGAGCAAGGTATCACAAACCCAGAAAGATAAGCAGGTAATGTACTCACTCATTAGCGCACTTTAAAAAAAAGTAAAGAAAATACTTTCTTAGATAATTTTGCCTTTGTTGCTTTGACATTTTATCACAGCAATAGTAAATTAATTAAGATAAATAATTTTTAAAAAAGAAATGTAATATTGAAAACAATGTTTCTCAGTAAAGAAATAATTAGAGGGTGTCTTTAGTGATTAAAAACTAGATTACTTTTAATGATTCTGATTGTAAAACTAGATTAAATTTATGATGCAAATATGAAGAAGACTGGAAGTTTATCACCATATAATTTTGAAAATCATAAAACTGAAGAGTAGGAATGATTGTTATTATTCTATTATGGACTTTAGGAGAGTGGACTTAGGATTTTAGGTAGAAGATATATACTTATACAAGCTTCAAAAGATAAAGTTGGTTTCAGCAATTAAAATATTCAGAATATTTCTCATTGTGCAATTACAAATGAGGAAATGAAGTAAGTTATATCTTTAAAAATGAACCTTACACTTTTTGTGCTTTATAGAAATTAAATCCTGGAAGTATACTAATGTTTATATGTAAGTGAAAATATTTAGTAGAACTAAAGCCCAAGCCAAAGAATGATAAGAAAGATCACATAGTCATATGAATATCAATGGCTTAGAACAATTCTTCAAAGTTCAATAATTACTTCTGCTACATAAGCTCAACAAAAATGAATAGTGGATGCTAGTGCTGTGAAAAATCACAACATCCCTGAAAAAATGCATGTCATCATAATTTTAGTGATTCTATGAAAATATTAAATTAAAACCTTTTGTAAAAATGCAATAAGCACATACAAAGAGAAACAAAAATTTATATAATATGATTTAATCAGGTACCTCACTGTTTTGTATCATTTTATTATTTTTTTCTTTGACAGTTTTGTATGTGTCTATACCTCACTTTTTTATAGGATGGTCAGTCTTCTGGAATGGAAAATGTAACTAAGGTCCAAAAAATAAATTTTATGTTTTCTTTCATATATAAAACCTTTCTTCAAATCTTTGGTTTTGTGTGTTTAGCTTGGAACACAAGTAGGATCCAGGGCAATTGAAAAAGGCTGTGGTGAGGTAACTTAAGGAAGGGGCAGAGTAGATGATATGGAAGTAGGGAGGTTAAATACTGAAAGTGGACAGGTTTTAGCCAGAAGAACTTCAGGAGAAATGCCATAGTTAGACTTTCTATTGTTATGATTAAATAACATGACCAGGAGCAAGATAGAGAGGAATGGTATGGTCCAGTGGAAGGCTTATACACATGCACACTTTTTGGAATCATTGATGGACTTTGTTTATTATACAACAGATAACAAACAAAAGATGAATTTGGGTAGGGAACCAATTAAAGAAGATAGGAGAAGAATTAAAAGAAGGAAATGGGAGATAAATATGATCATATTGTATTGCACACACATATAAAATTCTCGAGAGAAAAACAAGTAGGCTAAAACTTGTGACCATAGTGATGTGTTACCATAGTATATTAAAATTACTCAGTGTCCTTTGACAGTTTACTTTGTTCTATGATAACATCCCATCTTGATATCACAATGTTCTATTCGGTCATATCAATACTAAGTGGTGGCATCACAACTCTAAATTTTGTCATCAGAAACCTGAAGTATGAGGTCATATTACAGCTTGTGCCATCTCAATGCTGAACTGTGAGATTGGGATGCTGATTTATGCTTCACAATGCTGCATGCTGGCATCATGGTGCCCCATTGTACCAAATTCTCTGGGTTACAAACTTCATACTATGTGATCATTCTTCATGATAGCATAAAGCACTTACAAATTCATTAACTTTTCCTCTTGCTGGATGTTATTCCTGACATACAATTCAAATTGACTCTGTAGCTGCCCTGGTTAATTGTATGCATCAATGTTCCCAGAGTATAAAAGTCAGTTGTTTGCTCAAATAGTAGTCTAGATATCGCTATAATAGTATTTTTAGAGATTATTGGTAATTGCAGTTAATTGTCTTTAGTGAAAAATAATTTAGTGAAAGCTAAACTATAACACAGGTTAAATTGAGACTTTGAGTGAAAAAAAACAAAAATCAAACAAACAAAAAACAAAATTGAGGGTCTCCAACTAAAAAATAAAGAACTTCCTATCCAGACTACAACACAGATATTAGAGATATTCTGCTTCAGTTTACAGCCCTCAGACTAAGGGCCTTAATATTCTTCTTAGGCTTTCCATATGGATAAGCTTTCTAATTTATTATATATTATATGTTTCATTTCCAAAGTTATGTATGTTATTATGTATATTACAATATATATTACCTCCCATTGATTGTTTTCTCCAAAAATTAGCAACCTTCATACCAAAAGATAATGTATGTCTCCCATTTTTAACCTACTGACTTCAGCCCTCATTAACTATTCTTACATTAGAGTGCATTCTGTGACATTTGTCAATTTCCTTGTTTTAAAATAATCATTTGGCTATTTTCTTGGTTACTGTTCTATTGCTATGAAGAGATGTCTTGTTCAAAGCAAATCTTATGAGAGAAAACATTGAAATGGGGGCTTGCTTAGAAATTCAGAGTATTAGTACATTGTCATCACGGCAGGAAGCAGACTGGCTTCATATTGGTTCAGTACCCAAGAGCTTTACAATCTGATCCTCAGGAGGAAAGGAGACAGAGAGACACTGGGCCCATTCCCAGTGATTCAACTCCTCCAGCAAGGCCACACCTCCTAATACTTCCAACAGTTTAGCAACCAGGGAATGGGAACTGTAAGTGCAAATATATGAGGAGGTCATTCTCATTCAAACTTCCACAATTATGGTATTAAATCTTCTTTACTCACATTTATACCTTTTGGTCCTTGCTCAAAAAAGACCTTGTACCTTTTCAGCCTGGTACAGCCTGAACTAATGCCTGCTATCCAGCTCAGCTTTACTTTAGAAGAACTCTGGATATTGACTTTCTCACGAAAGAGCCATATAGGGAACAGCACTTACAGACTTTGAAAAATGAATGAAACCAGTTCACATTATGCTCCAATACATTGTATTTTATCTTATATATTACAGTTATTACAATCATATAATTATTAATTATTATATTATACATTGTATATATTATTTATTTATATTATATAAACATTGCCTACATGTAAGTAAAGCTGAAGAGAAGCCTCTCTCCCAAGGATAAAAACCAGAAGAATGTGACATGTAGTAGAGAAAAGACGATATTTTTGGTGCATGCTTAAGCACCAAAAAAATCCATGTGTGTATTATCTCTTCAGCCATATTTACAAATATATTTTAATAGGCAATAACTTATTTTTGAAGAAAATGGAAACTTTAAAATCAAGTGAGTAGGAATTTGAGCATGTACAGTTATATAGACATTGCTAAGCTGGATCTAGTGCAGAAACATCAAAGGAAATGTGACATCAGAGAAGCAAAATCAGTCTAGTTGAAGATGATTCAATATGCAATTTTAAACTGAAGCCCAGAAAAATCAATCCAGAGACAGAAGAATAGGAAAGCAGTGTTAGGCTGAGGGGTGTTGTTGAGCTGCTGACCTTATGTGAAATCAGAGCTCCAGGAGAGAAAATTCGATGTATAAATGATATATTTAAGGAAACAGAGCAATTTCCCCTTAAATTTTACAGTAATAAACATCAAGCTGCACTTTATGACATTCTATCAACCCTGAGGGTCACATTTTCAAAGAAAGCCAAGCTAAAGTATACTATGGTTAATTTGCCTTAAAAATGTGTATTTTAAAAGAGGTGGCAATTAATTGCAACATAATGGACGGAACAATCAAATCAGCAGCATCCACTGGTTTAATAATGTTCAGGTAACAATGAGTCAACTATGTGAGGGTTACTGGGATTGGTATGCAACTACCTTGCAGTAGAAAGACCCATCCCACTGAGAGCATTTCTAAGATACATCCAGATATAATGTTAGGATACAACTCGTGAAATGTCTTCCTCTGACATTTTACATTTGCTCATTATTTTAGTAGCTAGACAGGTTGAAGGTTGGTAAATCTGTTTCTAAATTCTTCATCACCAGACTCTTTCTCTACTCAAAATGCTTTTGGGAGCACACCCCTCTTCTCTTGTATTTTTTTCTTTTTAAAAACAATCACTGGAAACTTTAAAACATATATTCTCTTCACTACTCTCCATTCATCTCCCAACCCATCACTCTCACAACTTCATATCCTTGATTTTTTCTAATTACTCATTGAGTTCAATTAGGGCTATTCATATGCACATGAGTATGAGGTGCAATGGATAATGGACAGCCCACCAGAGGTCATTCATAAAAGAAAAATATGACAAATAATTTTTCCTTTCCCAGAAACCAACTAATGGCAATAACTCTTTCACTAGCTAGTAGGACCTAGACAGATGCTCCCACATGACCTTGCACAGGTCTAATGCAAGTAACAATAGCTACTATGAGTTCCTGTGAGCAACACCCATGCCATGTCCAGTGTCAGCATTTAATAGCACATCATCCCACTGTTCACTTACATTCTTCCCATGTTCTTTTGTACCGTGTTCCCTCAACATCGGGAATAGGGTACTGATCTAAATGTCCCATGTATGGATTAATACAGCATTCTCATAGTATTTTTTTTAACAGTTTACTGTTTATCATTTCTCACACAATAAGAAGTTTTTTTGATAAAGTTTGACAGCAGAAATTTATGGACATAATTATTAATACTTAGATACATTCTGACAACATGACTATTTAGCAAAACATCAATAGGCATTCACCATACCCAGGGTCTACGATAGTCATAGTCATGGGCTCTGCCTATGTTTACAATAAATGGCATGCATTAACTCATATGGAACATCATGTATATGTACCTAGATGCAAAACTATATAGATAATGGAGGCGCTCTCTCTCTCTCTCTCTCTCTCTCTCTCTCTCTCTCTCTCTCTCTCTGCCTCTGTCTCCCTGTTTTCCCCTTTTTCTTCCTCCTCTTCACTCATGCATACATGTATGTGTACAACTAAAAAATATCATGAATAACTTGTCATTTGTCATACATGTGATGTAATTGTTCCTAAAACCTCTTATGTAATGAGAGTCAAAATAGCTTGCAAGCCAAAAAATGCTGTGTGAAAACAACAAAAAATGTCTGAGTTAAAGGTTACAGAACATATGCTTGAGATTTCAATGTCAATGTACAAAAAATGTTCAGAAAACATGAAGGTTCTAATTATATACAGGAGTAATACAGGAAAATGACAAAGACAATAAAATTTGTGCCTACAATTAATGAGATTTAGATTAATCTCTCTCAAACATGATACATTTCAAAATTTATTAACTGAAATAAAAATAATGAAACTGCCATTTTCAGAAAAAAATTATTGTTAGTAGCAAGATAAGGAAAATCTCCAATGAACCCATCACTGTGGACACATTTGTTTTAGGAGAGTAAACTCCCCATGCTGCAAGCTGCAAACTTCACAAGACATGAGGATTGCTAGAGAAGGTGGAAGAGGCATTTGTGGAGCTGCTATTGTGTCAGCAGGTTGACAGTCACCCTTGTTACATAGCTACATAATAAAAATCCCACACTTCTATCAGGATACCTCTTCCCTCTTTGGATAATATTAAATTATACCCACTAATACTTGCTCACTGACAAGTTTGAAGATAAACTTATAAAATGTTATAAGCATGACAAAAATCACTGCCTCTGCATCTGCAAGTTCAAATGGACATACACAATAGGACAATAGGAAGAACGGCAATAGGAAACAAAACAAACAAATAAAAAACACCCATTTTAGGAGGTTTGCAGTTGTCCAGGAAAATTTCCCAGAAAAGTGGATTTTTGCTTGATTCTAAAAAATTCCCACAAAGCAGAAGATTCTGAGAAGAAAATAAGAGAGAAGAGTGTAGACATATAAAACCATCTTTCTTGGTGTTTAAAATAAAAAAAAATTAATTAACTGGGATATTCTTGCATGCATGCAAGTATAGCCTATGAACACACCTATGAACACATGATTTTTGACAAAGGGGTCAAAAATATTCAATGAAAAAAGATAGTATCTTCAAGAAATGGTGCTGGCATAACTGGATGGTAGTATATAGAAGAATGCAAATAGATCCATATCTATCGCTCTGCTCAAAACTCAAATTTAAGTGGATCAAAGACATCAATATAAACCATCAAAGGCATCAAGTTCAAAATACACTGAACTTGATGGAAAAGAACATGAGAAATACCCTCCAATGCATTGGTACTGGTGACCACTTCCTAAATATAACACCAAAAGCACAGACACTAAGAACAACAATTAATAAATGGGACCTCCTTAAACTGAGAAGCTTCTGTAAGGCAAATGACAAGTCAATAAGACAAAGCAACAGCCTACAGAATGGAAAAAAATCACCAACCCTACATCTGACAGAGACCTCATCTCTAAAATATATGGAGAACTTAAGAAACTAGAGCCCCCAAACCCAAATAACACAATTTAAAAATGGAGTTTAGAGCTAAAAAGGGAATTCTGGACAGAATTACAAATGGCTGAAAGGCACTTAAAGAATTGCTCAACATCTTTAGCCATCAGAAAAATGCAAATCAAAACAATTTTGAGATATCACCTTACACCTGTCAGAATGGTGAAGATCAAAAACACAGATGACAGTCTATGCTGGAGAGGATGCAGAGCAAGGGGAACACTCCTCCATTGTTGGTGGGAGTGTAAACTTGTATAGCCAATTTGGAAAGCCTCAGATAACTGGGAATCAATCTCCCCAAGAATTCATCAATATCATTATTGGACATATACCCGAAGGATGCAAATTCTTACCCCAAAGGCATTAACTCAACTATGGTCCTAGCAGCATTATTTGTAATAGCAAGAACCTGGGAACAACTTTTAAAGAAAAAATGTTAAAAATAACCCCCAGTAACTCTAAACTCCACACATTCCCATATTCCACGTTTCAACCATGGCTGTACAGACTTTTGGATCATTAATGGTGATCAAGAAAAAGATTATTTTCCATCTGTTTCTATATTTACCTCAGCCTTCCTACAAGTGCCTCAAGTTCCTCAATGACCTCATGAAGATCTGGGACATCAGAGAAGCCTGGGAATGTGTAACTGGTGGGCAATCATGATGGCTATCAGGTTAGATTCAGAAGATGCCGAGTTGTAGCATAATTTGAAATAGAATGACCTTAGAAAACTGTGTAATTATGCAGTTCCAATGAATTGTCTTTTAATTTAGCTATCCCAGCTACTGATTTGGTTCTGTTTCTCTGAAGGGCAGCTGCAGTTTTGGGGAGGGGATCAATTTAATGCTATTACAAGACTTCTTTACACCAATAGATTAGAAACATCATTAAAATTAGAACTCCAATTCAATAATGAATCCTCTAACAGAGATGCAGGAGAGACACTAGCAGATGCAGAGGAAGGATGACCATGCTACTCTGAGAAAAGGTACCAAGCCATGTGGCTATCAATCAATGGTCACTAATTTCCCTTAATAACAATGGACTCAACTCGCCTATCAACCGTCACACACTAACAACATGGATACAACAACAGAAGCCATCCTTCTGTTGCCTTCAAGAAACACACCTCAACCGAAAGGACAGACACAGGCTTAGAATAAAGGGTTGGGAAAAGATTTTCCAGTCAAATGGTCCTAAGAAACAAGCAGGGGTTGTAATCCTAATATCTAACAAAGTAGACTTTAAGCTAAAAGCAATTAATAGGGACCAAGAGGGTCACTACTAATTCATCACAGGAAAAATTAGTCAAGAGGAGATTTCAATCTTAAATATTTATGCCCCTAATATAAGGGCACCTACTTATGTAAAAGAAACACTGCTAAAGCTCGAATCCCTCATCAATCCTTATACCCTAATAGTGGGAGACTTCAATACCCCACTTTCATCCCTGGATAGATCAACCAGACAGAGCCTCAACAGAGAAATAAGGAGTCTAAAAGATGTTATGATGCAAATGGATTTAATAGATATCTACAGAAGCTTCCACCCAAATGCAAAGGAATATACATATTTCTCAGCTCCTCATGGAACTTTCTCCAAAAGTAAAAAGAAAATCAAACGGCATGGGATAAAGAAAGGTATAAGTACTAGACATTCTTCTGACCAAATGCAGAAATAAAGTGTAATTCTCTAGAAGTTGGTTGCTTTTACTCTTTTCTTTTTTCCTCTTTGAGGGGCCCACTACCTAACTCCTAAATAAATCATAGTCTTATTCTTTATTATGAATGCTCAGCCTTAGTTTGTCTTCTTTCTGTCCAGATTTTTCTTAACTTAAATCATTCCATCTACCTTTTGCCTCTGGTTTTACCTTCTCTATTTCTATGTATCTTTTCTTTCAGTCTTACTTGGGCTGCATGGCTGCACGGCTGCGTGTCTGCGTGGCTGTGTGGCTGTGTGGCTGTGTGGCTATGTGGCTGTGTGTCTGCTTGGCTGTGTGGCTGCATGGCTGTGTGGCTGTGTGGCTGTGTGGCTGTGAGACTGTGTGGCTGTGTAGTTGTGTTGGTGTGACTGTGTGGCTGTGTGGCTATGTGGCTGTGTGGCTGCGTGGCTGTGTGGCTA
>PVIH01005627.1:0-73965 GCA_004025045.1 Sigmodon hispidus
TAGCTGAGAACTGTGAATTTATCATACTGTTATCCAAATATACTTTTCTTTAGATAACATAATCAGGAATACTGTAAAGAAATTCCTACTCAAACTTTATATATTCCAGTTCTATACATGTGAGTAGCTGAGAACTGTGAATTTATCATACTGTTATCCAAATATACTTTTCTTTAGATAACATAATCAGGAATACTGTTATACCTAAATATTGTAGCAGAAACTACCAACAATATTAAGAGTTGTAGACAAACAGTTCATTAATTGCTTCAATAGGGTATAAAACCCACACATTTAGGTTCTCAAAGATTACAGAGACATAGAATTAATTTTTTTCCCCTGGAGACTCCTGAGCTCTCAAATAAAATATCTCTTTGGAAACACAGCTCAGTGATAAGACCACTTGACTGACATGCCCCAAGTTCTGGGTACAACAACTATTACCATACCATAAAACAACAACATCAAACCCATTATCTCTTTGGTAACACTGTATAAATAGGAAGCAGGGGATGCCTTCAAATTCCTAGTCCTTAGAACAAGACAGACATACCGGACACAACACTGAGGCCTGGTGTGCTGGGGCGGGAACTGACCTCCCTGACGTCCGTGTCATCAGACGTGCTGCCCAGTCCAGAACAGCTCTCCAGCTCTTGGAGGCGCTCCTCCTGCTTTAAGTCTGGAGCCTCTGAACAGAAGACAGGAAGAGTTGCCTAGTAATTCAGTGAGCATGAAAATTTCAGCTTTTGTAACTTGGATATTCTAGCTCTCAGGGTGTAAACAGATTTCTAAGTCTAAGCTACTTAATAAAGCTAGTTAGGCCAAGGTTTACAGATGCCAAGGTCATGATTTTTCCCTGATATAAACCAGTACAGATGACAACTATTTTGGATTTCTCTAAAAAAAGAGAAGAAAACAAAAACAAAACCTCACTACATTCTTGATTAACATGTAAACTGTGTAAGAAAACACAGAATAGCTTAGAATTGCTATTATCTAAATTTTAATATTTTATTTTATGTGTTTTGCCTGCATGTGTAAAGGTGTCAGATCTTGGAATTACAGACAGTTGTTAGCTGCCATGTGGATGATGGGAATCAAACCCAGGTCCTCTGGAAGAACAGTCAGTGCTCTTAACCACTGAGCCATCTCTCTAACCCCAAACTTTAATATTTTCAAAAGCACTTTACAGGCTGGAGAGATGGCTCAGAAGTTAAGAGCACTGGCTGCTCTTACAGAAGTCCTGAGTTCAATTCCCAGCAACCACATGATTGGGTCATACATATAACCATCTGTAATGAGATCTGGTGCACTCTCCCGGCCTGCAGACAGAATATTGTATACATAGTAAATAAGTCTTTTTTTTTTTTTTTTTTAAAGCACTTTAAGATGGACATGATGGCAGATACCACTAATCTTAGCACTTAGAAGGCAGAGGCAGGTGGATCTCTAGGAGTCTGATCTACAAAGCAAGTTCTAGGAAGAGCCTGAGCAATAAATAATATGGAACTCCCATCTCAAACCACCTCCAAAAAGAAAGAAAAGGGGCTGGAGAGATGGCTCAGTGGTTAAGAGCACCGTCTGCTCTTCCAGAGGAACCGGGTTCGATTCCCAGCACCCACATGGCAGCTAACAACTGTCTGTAGTTCCAGTTCCAGGCAAACACCAAGGCAAATAAATAAATAAATAAAGTTTAAAAAAAGAAAGAAAGAAAAGAAAAAATAATTTATTCACTTAATAATTCATATACTGGCTTTTTGAGAAGGGGGTCTCATATGGCACAAACTGAAATTACAGGCACACAGGCACGTGCCACCAAATTAAGAAACTGTAGAGATGGCTCAGTAGTTAAGAGTACATGCTGCTCCTACAGAGGACATGTGGGTTCCCAGCACCCACATAGCAGCTCACAAATGGCTGAAACTCCATCCCAGGAGATTTGACATCCTATTCTGATCTCCACAGGCACTGTACACATGTCATACATGCACATGAACACTCAGACATACGGATTAAAAATAAATAAACTGGGGCTGGAGAGATAGCTCAGTTGGTGAAGAGCATCTGCTGATTTTCAGAGGACGGAGTCATTTCCAACACCCATATCAGACCATTCATATTTCCCTATGACTCAAGACACTACTCCAGAAGACCCAATAAACTGTGGGCACCTTCAGTTACATGTGTACATACTCGCACACACACACCCATGTGAACATGGAATTTTTCAAAAACCTTTAGACGTCCCTTAAAAGGGACAAGTTATTCCCAAAGTTAAATTTACACGTATTTACTGTATGCATGTGTGTGTGCCTGTGCTGTTTGTGGAGTGTGTATGTGTGTGATTGTGTATGTGTGTGTGTGTGTGTGTGTTCTAGTTGATACTGACTCAAGTCATCAGGATAAGCTGCAAGCACCTTTATTCATTAAGCTATCTCACTGGCCACGAGGGGTAAACATCAGAATGTTGATGAGGAACTCCTCAAATGTGCAGAGTCTGAGCTCATCCTGGGATGAACTGGTGAAAGACACTGAACATATGATACACACAAAACACTGATGGGTTTCAAACAATTGCTTCAAATATAATTTAACACAGACTCAGAAAGCATTTGCTATGCTCTTATTTATTTATTATTATTTTGTTGTTGTTTTGTTTTTCAAGACAGGGTCTCCCTGGCTGCCAGGTACTCAGGCTGGCCTTGAACCCAGGGATCCACCTCTGTCTCTCAAATGCTGGGATTAAAGAGGTGACACCAAGCCTGGTAGTACTTACTATGTTAATCAATGCTAACCAACAATAAACTTTTCCTTGATGAAAAGAAAATGTTCTACTTAAAATTTAACAATATGATTTTATGATATTTGCCAAATATATACATATTTGTGTGTGTGTGTGTGTGTGTGTGTGTGTGTTTGTGTGTGTATTTGAGTAATCAGAAGCTGTGGTAAATGCCTGAAACTCTAGTACTTATAGACTGAGGCAGAGATTTTTTAATTCAACGTCAGCCTGGACCAGATCTTGTTCCAAAAAAACAAAAACAAACAAACAAGTATAGCATTTGGCAAAATATATTTAATATAGAAATTAAAACACTTTACACCCTAAAATATGCAAAGGAAAAAGCAAACAATGACAGCATACTAACCTGAGTCACTTGGCAATACCTCTACACTCCAAGCTTCACTTGTGGTCTCTGATATGGTAGAGCCAGTGCAAGGGTCAAGGAGAACTGAACCTGAACCTGGGAGGCACAGCAAACTGCCTAAAACATTCTCTGCTGCTGCACCTGTACAACCAGTGGGAGCAAAATGTTAGAAGTATCTGAGAACAATAGTGAAGCATTGGTAAACAAAATCTTTACCAATAAGAAAGTGGCCAAGGAAGGAATTTGGCAACTTGTTTTCATTCTGGTTTTTGTTGTTGTTGTTGTTGTTTTTTCCCCAGCAAATCTTATCTATGTCCTTGATATCTTTTTTACCTTTATAAAATTTATAGTTCCCTTAGGGATTACAAAACTATAGAGAGTTTAACCACCGAAAGTTCTATTAGTCAAATGTTTTCTTCTGGCATAATAGCAATAAATTCAGAGTGATAAAATACATTTGCAAGAGACTGCACAGCTCCTTCTTAGAACTCAGCCAACTGCAAATACTGCTTGTAACCAAGAAAAATACTACACTGGCACCTGGAACAAAGTAATGCAGAACCAACTGAGAGATCTCTATACACTACTAAAAACACATGTGGAATGAAACATTACTGCATGCCTGTGTTTAATATATTCGTGATAAGGATTGATGCTCAGCAGTTAAAATACTGGATGTTTTTCCAGAGGAGCTCAGATCAATCCTAGCATCTACATGGCAGCTCACCAATAGCTGCAACTCCAGTGGCAGAGGACCCAACACTCTCCTCTGGCCTCCACAACTACTGCACACATGTGGTGCACAGTGGGGCTGGAGAGAGATGGCTCAGTGGTTAAGAGCACTGACTGCTCTTCCAGAGGACCAGGGTTCAACTCCCAGTATCCACATGACATCACAGCTGTCTGTAACTCCAGTTCGAGGAGACCTGACACTCTCTCGCAGACATGCATACAGGCAAAACACTAATGTACATAAGACAGAAAAATCATATGTATATAAAAAGAAGCAACATTCTATGTTAGATCCTAAGAAAGCTTTGAGAACAGTTAAAAGTAAAAGAAACCTTTTAGAGATATAACATTAAAAGAACTGCAAATAAGGGCTTGGAAAGATGGCTTAGCAGTTAGGAGAATTTGTTGTACTTGTTGAGGACCCAAGTTAAGTTTTGGAGCAGCCACATAGTGGCTCACAAATGTCTTTAACTCCAATTCCAAGGGATCCAATGCCCACCTTTGGCCTCTGTGGGTATCAGGTACACATCTGGTACACATACACGCAAACACTCATTCACATTACGAATAAAAAAAGAAGTCTGGAACTTTGTCTAAGCCTGATGGGGCAGGGGACAGGGAAAAAGGGAAACAAAACTGGCCATGTGTGGTGTGCCTAATTGCTGATGCTCAAGGTCAGGTAGTAAGTTCCTGCTGTTCTCTGTTGTCTGGCTGATATTTTCCAGGACTTAAAAAGGAAATGAAAATAGTAATTAAAAGGCTGTATAAGCCTTTCAAAAGACACAAAACAGTATTCTCAAAGGAATAGGTTTCAAATGTCATAACACAATAAACTGACATTTTAAAAAAGGAAAAACTAACTACCCTTTGTTTTAACAAGGTAAAACCTTGTTACCCTTTGAAACAGAATTAGTCCTTCCAGAAGTGAGCTCATTTCACTGTTTTCTATGGTTTCTGTGGCACTGGGGATGGTTCCTAGACAATCATACATGGTACGCCAGTGTTCTCTGATGGCGTCACCTCCCCCTCCTTTTAGAGAACCTCAGTATTTTATTAGTCCATATCTTATGGACGAAGTAAAATCCTTCATTTTAAGGTAAGGTTTTAGCCTCAAAAAAACTAATCCCAAAGCCAATCACAAACTGAAAACATATGCTGTTCCCCAAAGATAGGACTTGACATGAAACCAATTCAAAACACTCATCTGTAGGTCTTTCCTTTTTTTTTTTTAAGACACCATTTCTCTGTGTAGTTTGGCTGTCCTGAAATTCTCTCTGTAGATAACAGAGCCTCAAACTCAGAGATCCACCTGCCTCTGCCTCCCCAAAACTGAGATTAACCTTACCTTCTTTTTAAAAAAGAAACAAAACAAAACAATGTATTTTAAAACTGTTAAAGACACAGCACACATGGTGGTCAGAGGATAACTCACAAGTCCTCAAGAAGACAGTTCTCTCCTTCCGTCTGTAGGTAGGTAACAGATGCCTACTGAGGGGAGGTTAGGGACTGACATGCCTTGTTCCATATGGGGATCAGCCCCCAAGGCAGTGCTCCAAGCCGTAACCCTAACCCTAACCCTCACCCTCACCCTGCCATGAAGAACAGATTGACATGGCAGCTACACAGCTACTCATCCCTAGAGGCTTTCAACACCAGTTACCTGCAATCTCTTGCAAACGATCTTCATCAACGTTTGGGTCAAAGTCACTTCCCAGGACATCGGTGCTCCAGGTCTCACTCACTGTCTCTGATATGTCCCTATCATCTGTTAGTCCCATCATGTCACGAATCTCAAACTTCCTCAGTTTATCATCAAGATTATCTTGTGTTGTAGCTATCAAAAACAAATATAAGCAATTTAAAAATGGTGGCACAGCTACAGCTTTTTGGTTGACCTGACAGAATTCATCTTATCATTAATAAGCAGACATTCCAGCCTGCACCACACTGATCAATTCACCCCAGCTAAGGTTAACAGAGATCCCCACCTAAGTACTGCTGACAGGAGATAGAGGAGTCCAGTCTAAAGGAGAAAGACTAACCAGACAGGAAAACAAAGGTAAGTGTTTCAGGGTGGCTTACTGGATCCAATTATTGTTAATAATTAAGTGATACACATATGCAAACTATTTTGCTCAGCAATAGCTCAAATGTGCATTGTAGAGTTTTCATTCTTTCCTTGACCAGTCTTCTACAACCTACTTTGTGTCTGAGATGTGCACATACAGAAGTCAAAGGTGCTCAAGATTGTTTTCACTCCCTTCCACTGAACTGAAAGCTCACCATTCCAGCTAAGCAAGCTCCAAGGACTGTCTTGTATCTGTGGCCCAATATAGATGTGGTCACATGGATGTGCCTGGCTTTCCCATAACTGCTGAAGACTCAAACTAGGCTATTGACCCTTGTATAACAAGCACTCTTACCCATAAGCCATCTGGCAAGACCCACAACTCACTCTTGTCAATTCCTTTTGTAAAATTTTGATTTGGTTTTTGGTATTGATGTTTTTGTTTTGTTTTCAAACAAAGCCTCAAAATGACATGAATTTATGTTCCTCATATCTCACCCTCTTTCTTAATGATATTACATGCATAGGTCAGCACATCTAGTTCTCAATTCAGTTTCTTTTCTTTTTTTTTTTTAAAGGTAGGATCTGTGTAGACCAAATTAGCTCGAATTTCTCTCCCTGCTGAATGCTAGGATTAAAGACATGCACCACCATACCCATGCTTCAATTCACCTTTTTTTTAGATTTATGAGCCACCATGTGGTTACTGGGAATTGAACTCAGGACCTCTGGAAGAACAGTCAGTGCGCTTAACCTCTGAGCCATCTCTCCAGCCCCTAATTTATTTATTCAATTATTTTATATATATGAATATTTTGTGAACCACAAGCATGCCTGGTGTCTGCAGAGCCCACATAGGCTGTCATGTGGGTGCTGGGAATGGAACCAGGGTACTATGCAAAGGCAGTGAGTCCTCCTAACAGTGCTAACAGTGTTCTCTAAAATTAAAACATTCTATCCTGAAGGGAAACTCTTTAAGCAGGAGGTAAACAACTCAGAATAGCTTTAGGAAGTCCCTGAAATTGATTAGATTCACTAGGTCCTTCCTTGATAGCGTAAACACTAAAAGCTAACAGCCCCTCCCAGACATATAGAGAGAAGAAAATCTAAACTGCAAAGAAGAATTTGAGACCAGACCAGCTGTCTGGAAAAAGCAGAAGCCAGTTAAGATACCCGGAAGAGGTTCAGACTAACTAAGTCACTTGGAAAAGACTCTAACCAACCTGTTGAACTACCTGCTGGCTGTGTGTACAGTATGCTCCAGAAGGCCTGTCAAAGATTTGATTTCCTTTTGTTTTTTGTTTGGTTTTTCCAGACAGGATTTCTCCACCATAGGCCTGGCTGTTCTGGAACTTACTCTGTAGACCAAGCTGGCCTTGAACTCCTTGAACTTAAGATCCGCCTACCTCTGCCTCCCAAGTACTGGGATTAAAGGTATGTGTTACTACCCCCTGGCAAAGGTATGATCAGGTTCAACCTCAGGAGTAGGCTAATTTTAGGTTTCTCTGTTACGTGCAATAAATTTAATATTAATTGATACACTGAAAAACAGATCCAATATGGCAATATTTCTATACAAGCCATACTTGTGGCAATACTCTTTTTCTTTTCAAAAACATCTGTTTAGGTTGGCTTGAAACATTCCCTAAATAGTTTTTATGTATACTGAAGTCTAAGGATCACTACATCAAACTCAGCTGAGAATGTGTCCTGACTACAAGTGTTTGTTAGATTTTCTATAAAGTTTTCATGGGTATGTAAGCAAGAGATCAGAGAGCTCCAGGAATCTGCCTGTCTCTGCCTCCTCACCTTTCTACCCTTCTGTTCCTCCCATTCCATAGATGCCTGGGTGTTTATGCAGATGCTGGGGATTCAAACTCGACCATCATGTTTGTGTGGCAGGCAGTTACCACCCCACCCCTCCATCCTCCTAGCTCCTTTAGTCTTTTGTTTCTTTCTGTTAGTGTGCGCGTGTGCAGTGTGCATGCACTGGTGCCACGGTGCAATGCAGAGCTCAAAGGCTCTCTTCTGCTACTAAATGGGTCCCATGGACCAAACACAATCACCAGGCTTGGGGGCTCTTATCCATTTGTATATTGTTCTTTCCCTAAATTCCTTTAGCCCTGAGTAGTTACCATTATACACCATAAATACTATAATTAAGGACAGCAAATATTACAGAATTTAAAGTAATTCATACTGCTGTGTGTAACTAAGCCTGAATAAATGCATTAGTCACCTAATTAATTGGTCAATTTACTGGTCATTAGTTAACTTAAATTACTCTTCCCAAACACAGCCAACTAACATGCAGATCACCACTCTTTCCTCCATACAAGTGTATTCACCAATGCTTTACCTTGCTCATGTTCCAGCAGCTGCAGTGCTTCAACTCCGTTACTCCCTGAAGGCCCAGCTCCAATCTCAGATACAGACTCTCCTTCCAGGTCCAGAGAAGACACTGAATTGGAGCGATTAGAGGGACCTAGAGAAATGTTTATCCTGTCAGTAATTTTTTTTAAAACATTCATCATTTACCATGTAACATCTCATGACATGTAAAGAGCCTACCAATTGATTGTAGTTTTTGTTCTGTTTTGTTTTGAAACAAGGTCTCACTACACCGCCCAGACTAGTCTTAACACTCTTGAGTCTTCTGCCTCAGCCTTCTTGCATTTACAGATGTGTGACATCATGCCTGATTTAAAGTGCTCCTAATACTGTATTTATTTCCTTTAAAGTATAGATGCCTTTGAGCCAACAGCTCTGCTTCTAGAAATTTATCTTTTAAAAAACCAATAAGAAGGGGCTGGAGAGATGGCTCAGCAGTTAAGAGCACCGTCTGCTCTTCCAGAGGAACCGGGTTCGATTCCCAGCACCCACATGGCAGCTAACAACTGTCTGTAGTTCCAGTTCCAGGCAAACACCAAGGCAAATAAATAAAGTTTAAAAAAAAAAAATAAGAAAAAAGAATAACCTAAGGTTGCTTGTTATAGAACTACTGTTAACATTTAGAAAATAGATGTACTTTCTGCACTTTCATACAGGACCTATAGGGAATGGAATGATGCCTGCATATCCAGAACAACGCCAGCAAGCTCACGGGCCTGTATGTTCACAAACAGCCACAACATTACTGCCAAGGACCACTCATCCATCCAGATTAAGGATGGCCAAGGTTGACAAGGTCACAGGCAGGTTTAAGAGACAGTTTAAAACCTATGCCACCTGCAGGGCCATTTGCGGGATGGACAAGTCAGATAATTCTATTTTCTGATGGAACTATCTCGAAGAACTCTTAACCAGGGGAAATCTAGGAATATTTGCCATAAACAAAAGTAAATACGCAAAATAAAAAGCAAAAGCATTCTACCTTTCTACACACAGAAGAATGCCAAAATAAATTGATAGGCATATCTGATGCTAAAATTCTTTTAAAAGCATGTTACTGAGCTGGAGAGACTACTCGGAGGTTAAGAGCGCTGATAGTTCTTCCAGAGGTCCTGAATTCAATTCCCAACAACCATATGGTGGCGCACAACCATCTATGATGACATCTGGTGTTTTCTTCTGTATACTACATACATAATAAATAAATAAATCTTTCTTTTAAAAAAAAAAAAAAAGCATGTTACTGCCAGGTTTGGTGGCCATGCCTTCAATCCCTTGGGAGCACTTGAGAAACAGAGGTAGGAGAACCTCTGTTAAGTACAAGGTCTGCCTATTCTACATAGTGAATTCTGAGCCAGCCAGGAATACATGGTGACACCTTGTCTCAAAAATTTATAAAAACAAAAGCATGTTATTTAAGATTACAAATTACAAAGGTAATGTTATTGACACACAAAAGTAAGTTTACAAAACATTATAAACTTAATTTTGCTACAATTCAAAATATAAACTATTAATAGTGAAATTACAGTGAGTTTATTTTTTTTCTACATTTTCTAGAGTGAACACGTGTCATTCACTCATTTATGTCTTCTTTTAAATGTTAGTAAACTGGACTCTTTTCTTTCTAAACAAAATATCCTAACACATGGAATAACAAACTTACTTCACAGTCTCGCTTACAGTTTCCTTTTTTATTTCCCTCTACTCCTGAAGATTAAATCTAGAAATGCCAGGCAAACACTCTACCAACTAAGCCATGTCTCCACCCTTGATTGCCTTTCTTATTCCAAGGTGTCCCAACTCCTAGAGGCAAGTGTGAGTGTGTGGGTAAAGGAACACAGAACAGTAAGCAGTATGCCCAACATCCTGAAATGCCAGCAAGTCCATTCCCCCATTGTCCATGCATCATATCCTTCTAAAGGAGCTCTATAAGCTTTGACAGTTATCAAGGCTGAGAAGTACAACTTGTTGTTACTCATTTAACACTGAATGAAGATACATCTTCTCATTTTATATGACCAACAGCCTCTTGCAATCTTAATTTTATTCAGAAGACATTCTTTCAGCCATGTTAAAGCTCATTAGAGGAAACTTTCATTATCCTCCTTAGTGAGAGGCATGGATGGCCTAACTGTAATTTTATAAGGCTCCTTTAAAGAACACAGAACTGGGATCACACACTCCTAATGCAGTAGCCCTTCACCTTCAGATATGCCTTCCAGATTATCACTGCAGAGGGAAAAGCGCAAGGTTTTGTCAGGTTTACCGTGGAGTTTGTTCTCATCAACAGGGACATCTCCTTGTCCTCCATCCGAGAGCTGCATGCTTAGGACCTGAAAAAAATAAAGAATAAGATTAGAATAAATTATTTTGCTTATCACAAATGAAAGACTAGTGACAATAAAATAAACCACAAGTGCATATTTATGTTATTAATCATTTTTAACTAAAAGCCCTTTTGCAAGGCCTAATAAGCTTTCACATGTAGTCAGAACAAAGACTATGTTTGAAGTTAACTCGAGCTCTGCCTTCCACCTTTCTCCCAGGGTGAGGGACTGACAGTCACACAGGGAGGTGGTAGGAGGCAAGGCATCACAAGACATCAGCATTCTGTTCCGTCAGCCTCAGCTTCAGTTCAGCCAAGGGTCTGGCAGATTTCATTGTGTTGTCTGTGCCCCAGGCTGGCGCTGAATCCTTGGCCCCCAGCCTCTGTCTCCTGAATGCTGGAATAACAGGTGTAAACAGGTGTAAATCCACATCTGGATTTACGAGCTATGACTTTCCAAGTTAGCAATGAACTTTCTTGAAAAGTAAGCCATTGTTTGTTAAATATAAGTTGTTGTTAGAACTTAAAAAGCCAGTAATATCAACAAGTAAGAAAGATACTTGCCTCTAGCCTGATGACCTGAGACCAATCCCCAAGCCCCAAATTTTGTGGAGCATGTGTACACATACACAGTCTGCAATAAAGAGTCCAGAGTTCTTCTTCATGTTTGCCTCTAACTCTATACTCTTAACAAATTCTTAGAACTGATTTTGTCCCCAACACTGACTTCCTTCCCTCCCCATACTTTCTCTCTCTCTCTCTCTTTCTAATTTGATTTTTGAGAGGGTCTCCACTGCTCAGGCTGCCTTGGAATCCTATGAGACCAGCCTGACCCTAAACATGCATCCTTCCTGCTCTCCCCTCCCAAGTACTGAAATTATAGGTGTGTGCCACTATGCCCAGCTTCATAGTCTCTTATTTTTTAATTGGTATTCTTTAAAAAATTAAATTATGTATATATGTTGGGGAGGGGGTACATGTATGAGTGCAGGTGCTTGGAAAGTCCAAAAGAGGGCATTAGATCCCCTGGAGCTACAGCTATAAGTAGTTGTGAGCCACCTGATGTGGGTACTTAGAATAGAACTCTGATTCTCTATAAGAACAAGATGTGCTCTTAAACACTATGGCATTGTAGCCCCAATCTCATTTATTTTATCTATTTATTTATTTACTTACTTACTTACTTACTTACTTATTTTATATTGGCCTCAAGACGATTTAGCAGTTAAGAACACTTGTTGCTCTTTTAGAGGACCTGAGTTTGAGTACCAACACCTACATGATGGCTCACAACCATCTGTAATTCCAGGTTCAGGGGATCTAATGAGCCCCTTGGTCACCAAGCATGTATGTGGTGCATTACATGTATGTAGCTAAAACACTCACATATATTAAATAAAATCATCTTTTTAAAAGATTTTTACTTTCCAAACTTTTCATGTCTCTCTTCCATTTTTCCCCTAACCACACAATATAAAAAATATCTTTTAGAAATTTTGAACTCTGGGGCTGGAGAGATGGCTCAGCGGTTAAGAGCACTGACTGCTCTTCCAGAGGACCAGGGTTCAATTCCCAGCACCCACATGGCAGCTGACGACTGTCTGTAGTTCCAGTTCCAGGCAAACACCAAGGCAAATAATTAAATAAAAAAGTTTCTTTAAAAAAAAAAAAAAAATTGAACTCTAAACAGAATACTACTGCTTTACCACCAGAAGAAAATAAACAAAGCATTCTCGGCAAAACACTAGAGAAGTCTTACCAAGTTCCTACAGCACAATGTCATGGCTTTTCTTCCCCTGTCTACCACTACTAGAACATCTCCTCCTGTCTTGGCATGGCGGCTTTGGTGTCATGGCAGCCCTCCTTCACAACTGCTCCCAGGGGCTTAGAACTTGCGATTAATCATAACAGAGTTTTGAAAACAATGCACTGTCAGGAATGAAGCTACAGCTCAGTGGTAGAGTGTTTGTCTGTGTGTGAAATCCTGGGTTTAGTCCCCAACACCAATGTATCATGCAAATCCTTAGCACTCAGATAGACAGGAGGATCACAAGTTCAAGGTTATAGACTGGAGATGTTTATCAAAATTCAGTCTCAAAAAGGAAAAAAAGGGAAGGAGAAAGGGAGAAAAATATGTTTTTAAAGGAAAGAAAGAGGGAAAGAAAAGAATTGGTATAACCTGAATGTTTGGGGTCTCCAAAGATTCATGTGATAAAAGCCTAACATGAAAAGTGATAGTATTTGGACATGGGGCTTTAGATGTGATGACTGGTTTGTGAGGGCAAAGCCTTCATAGATGGAATTAGTGTTCTTCTAAAATCAGTATATACACTTTATCTCCATGTAAGGCACTGAAAGAGGTGACTATAGACCCTAAGAAGATACCAAATGCACCTGGGTCTTGGACTTCTTGGCCCCCAAAACAATCAGAAATAAATTTCTGTTACTTATAAACCACTAGCATTTTTTATATTACTGTATATATTTTCCATTATTTTTTATATAACATAAGTCTGTATGTTGCATGCAGTGTCATACACCTACAACCCTAGCACTTGGGAGTCAGAGACAGAAGACTAGAGTTCAAGCCAGCCATAGCTACATGAGATGGAGTATCAAAACACAAAATAAAAATAAGTGCCTGGCGGTGGTAGCCTATGCCTTAATCCCAGCACTCAGGAGGCAGAGGCAAAGGAGGGTTAGGGTTAGGGTTAGGGCAAAGGAAGGTGAATCTGAGAATCCCTATCTTGAAAAACAAAACAAAAATACATTCATACCTCATTTTCCGACATCATCCCTGGAGTAAGTTGGGGACCTGTTCCTAACGAAATGACCAGCACCTCTTCTGGTTGTACCTCCTGGATGGTTTCTTGGGACGATCCTTCATGGTCCATATGTAGGTCCATTAGCATATTACTTCTGCTTCTGCTCCGAGTTGCTAACAAATAATTTAAGAGAAAAAGTCAAAATGAAGAAAATGTCACATGAATACAAAAATTTATTTTCTCTAAGTGTTGAACACTCATGCATGCATAAAAGATGATGGTGAAAACATGGACAAAATAAACACTAGGTCCACCCCATGACTATCACAAACTCTAATTCAAAACTAACATTAGAGGGCCAGAGAGATGGTTGAGCAGTTAAGAGGACTGGCTGCTCTTGCAGAGGACCTGGATTCAATTCCCAGCACCCACATACTAGCTTATTATAATCATCTGTAACTCCAGCTCCAGGGAATCTGACATCCTCTTCTGGCCTCAACAGGCACCAGGCATGCACTTGGTACATGTATGTAAAACACTCATACACATAATTTAAAAAAAAAAAAAGTTTAAACAACTGATCATCAGAAAAATGCTCCACCTCCACAGGACAGAAAGGCTGCACTTGATCACAGCTGTGGTGCAGAAAACACATCCTAGCCAGGCAGGATTTCAGCAACAAAAAATGCACTACCTTGTTTCTCATGTTTTTAAGACATTTGAACTATTTTTCTTATGAAATTTTTAACTGACAGGAGTTACCCATACTAATAAATTTATAAGTGTTTTTTTTTTAAAGATTTATTTATTATGTATTCAATATACAGAAGAGGGTACCAGATGTCATTATAGATGGTTGTGAGCCACCATGTGGTTGCTGGGAATTGAACTCAGGACCTCTGGAAGAACAATCAGTGCTCTTAACCTCTAAGCCATCTCTCCAGCCCAATTTATAAGTGTTTTAAAATGTCAGGTAACATGAAGTAACATGTTTGGTCTTAATTCTGTAAGATAAGGATATACTATGTAGCACAGAGAAGCTTAGAACCCACTATCACACTGCTCCAGAAGGTGGAAACCTTCTGGATGCTGAGATGACAGGCATCCACTTCCACGCCCATCGAAGGAATTATGCAATTACTGGCAAACCCAGGGTCAATTTCTGAAAGCACATTTCTTTCTCTTGTTTCTTTTTTTTTAATTTATTTAGCTTTATGTGCATTGGTATGAAGGTGTCAGATCTCTGGAACAGGAGTTACAGACAGTTGTGAGCTGCCATGTGGGTGCTGGGAATTTAACCCAGGTCCTCTAGGAGAGCAAGTGCTCCTAACCCCTGAGCCATCTCTCCAGCCCCAAAAGCATACTTCCTTCTTCTGAAATGTATCAACCCTTTCTAGAGACACAGGGGATACTGCTTTATATTGCTGCTTTACTGAAATAGTCTTTAGAAGATTCAGACTGACAAGATGTATCAGCACTAAAAACACTTGCTACCAGGCCTGATGAACTGAGTTTGATTCCGAGAATGCACTTGGTAGAAAAAGAAAACTGACACCCAAAAGTTGACCTCTGACCCCCACCTGTGCGTTAGAGCACCTGTACACGCACACGCATGCACACACACACACACACACACATACGTACGCATGCACACACGCACCTACATAGATGCACACACAAGACAGGGTTTCTCTGTGTAGCCCTGGCTGTTTTGGAGCTCGCTCTATAGATTAGGCTGGCCTTGAACCTGCCTCTGCCTCCAAAAAATGTTTTTTTAAATTGAATTGTTTTTGTCTTTTTTCCACCAGTAATATATAGTTCCCCCCCCCCTTTTTTTTCTGTTTCTTTAGTATGGGGGTAGAACACAGCACCCTGTGGAGGTAAAGGACATCTATGATAGTCACTTCTCTTCTTCCACCATGTGGATCCCAGGGATCGACTGTCAGAGTTGACATCCAGTTCTCTATCCTCTGAGCCATCCATCATTCTAGTCTTATAAGTAATACTTATTTTGTTCAACTATTTTGTTATCTATATTTACAAACCTATCTATCTATCTGTCGATCGATCAATTGATCATTCTATCATCTATCTATGAAGCTAGGGACTGCACCCAAGGCCTGCTCATGCTAGACAAGCACTCTACCACTGAGATGTCTATCCCAAGTTTCATCCTATACATCTTTTAAGAAATTTTGAACACTGAAACATCCAATTTTTGTGACAAAGTGACCTAGTGTTCTAGATTAAGCTCTAGAGAGAGACATTTAGCCTTTCTCTCACAGAGCAATCAAACTCAATACAGTGAAGACAAGACAGCAGCAGATAGAGACAATCCTCATCTCACAAGACTGCATGCATATGTGCCCATCATCACTTTCATTCTGGAGTCACTTCATACCAACTTCCAAAAACCTAAGACAGATACACCTAGAAAGATATACATCTTTCTATACCACTCCCCAAGCTTTTACTCAATTGTGAACTTATAGTTAACTAACTTCATGAGTAGCTCTATGATCTTAGCAAATTTAAAATTATTTATAAAAATACAAGTGATCAACTTTCATGTAGCAACTTATAGAAAGCAAAAGCAACATGCACACAGATCATACCTGTAAACATTTTTAAAGTACATTTATAAAAAATTAGAGAGAGAGAGAGAGAGAGAGAGAGAGAGAGAGAGAGAGAGAGAGAGAATGGCCTATTACCCACCAAAAGGGGTTACTAGAGGAATATGAGCAGTAAGATTGGTGGCTGAGGAATCCCAGGCAGTGATGGCTGCTAACTGTTGTCCTGGGTTGCAAAAACATTAAACAGAAGGAAAATCAAGGCTCAGCACATTGGAAAGATTCTTTAAAACATGAAATTAAATGAAATGACAAGATCATATAACCATACAAAACTCTGGGCAAATATCTGAAATCTACTTCACACTAAACTCATCTTTAATAACATTTTTTTTCCTTGAGTTTTTCAAGACAGTTTCCCTGTGTAGCTGTATCTATCCTGAAACTCACTTTGTAAACCAGGCTGGCCTTGAACTCAGAGATCCACCCGCCTCTGCCTCCCAACGTTGCTGGGATTACAGGTATGCACTACCACCACCTGGCTAGAAATTTATTTTAAAAAAGTCTATGCTGTCATCAGTGAGCTGGGTATTCATTTAGCTAAACAGAAATGAACTCTACCTTCTTCCTAAATAGATCTCATTCTCAGTTTAAATTGCTTATTCCAAATAAGATGTCTGTCTGTATGTATGTATGTGACTGGCCTGGAATTTCTCTTGTGAACTAGACTAGCCTTGGGCATGAAGTGATCCTCTGGGGTCTTGGTATGAGTCCCATAAGATTTATTTTATTTCTGAGACAGAGTCTCATATGCAGCACTGGTTGCCCTTGAAATGACGAGATACACTAGGTTGGTCTTGAATATACAGAGATCAGCCTGTTTTCTGCTTCCTGGATGCTGGAATTAAAAGCATGTGCAATTATGCCAGGTTTCAAGTATTATCTTTTTTTTTTAAACTTTATTTTATTTATTTATTTGCCTTGGTGTTTGCCTGGAACTGGAACTACAGACAGTTGTTAGCTGCCATGTGGGTGCTGGGAATCGAACCTGGGTCCTCTGGAAGAGCAGACGGTGCTCTTAACCACTGAGCCATCTCTCCAGCCCCTCAAGTATTATCTTTAAAAAGATTTTCCTGCCTTTCTTTTTTAAATATTTTTAGAAAATTCTATGTATATAAGTGTTTTGCCTGCATGAATGTACATAAGCCATGAGCATGTCTAGTGCTCATGGAGGTCAGAAAGTAGCACCAGATCCCCTAGAACTAGTTAGGGATGGTTGTGACCTACCATGTGGCTGCTGAGAATCAAACCCAGGTCCTCTGGAAGAACAAGAACCACTGAGCCACCTCTCCAGTCCCTTTTTCCCATTTTTATTATAAATCTGACATTTTAAAATGTCAGAAAGTCAAAGACTTGATGATACTATGTTCTTGCTGATATAAATACATATTATCTTAAATGAGAAACAATATTAAGAAACTGTATTCATTAAAAAAATTAGTTGGACTGGAGAGATGATGGCTCAGTGGTTGAGAGCACTGACTGTTCTTCTGGAGGACCTAAGTTCGATTCCCAGCATCCACATGGCAGCTAACAACTGTCTGTAATTGCAAGATCTGACACCCTTACACAGTTATACATGCAGGCAAAACACTAATTCACATAAAATTAAAAAAAATAGTCAGCAGAAGTTAAAATGAAACCATCTTCTTTGAAATGTGTAAAGTTGAACTGCGGATATAGCTCAGTGGCTGAGTACCTGCCTGGCATGTGCAAAGCCCTAGGCAGACAAAATCCCCCAATGTATGAAATATAAAGCTCATCTAAACTGACTAGGTCTTTCTGAGATCCAAGTCATCATTAAGCAGATACTTGAATACTCCTGCTCCCCTAAACTTAATATTCTTTTTTACTTCTTTGTCTAACTTTATTCACTCCTCAAGAAAGTGCAGGTTTCACTCTTCTTTCTATACCTGACTGGGGTATGACAAGGACACATATGCTTCTCTCCCTAGGTACTTAGTAGAAAGAGCATGGTCTCTTATTGTCCCTGACTGCCTAGGAGGAACTAATCTGAGACTATCAGGGTGCATATTAATGTTCTGTGTATCCACCACATCTGATATAGTGCTTCAACAGCAATACAGTGACCATATGACTGGATGTTTGTGTGTATTAACGAAACAGCTGTAAAAGGTTTACCTAGTGCCTACTACAGGCTACATGCTCAAGCTTTACATGTGTATAGCTAGATAACACAGACTAAATAAAATATATATATAGTTTGTTTAAAGCAGAGTTTAATATGACACAACCTGGCCAAGAACTAGCCAAGGATGACCTTAAGTTTCAGATCCCCCTGCCTCGACCTCCAGTACTGGTTTTATGGTCCTGTGCCATCACATCCAGTCTATGCAGTGCTGGAAACTAGGTAAACACTCTACCTGTTAACTACACCCCAACTTTGAAGAAATAGTAAATTTAAACCAAAGCTCCAATCTGAAAAGTTGTCATTACCTATAGGTAAGCGGTTCTTTTTATTGGCTGGAGTGGTAGCTGGAGACATCTGAGGAGTGCTGTAGGGAGTCAGGTCTAGACTGCTGCTCTTCCCCGGCTTAGTCTGGGGCAGGTTTGCCAACAAATTGTCAAGAGCCATTCTATCTTCTTTCAGTTGATCTCCAGACATCACACTCTTCATAAAGTTCACCTGGTAAAATAAAAGGACATTATCTAATAAAATAAATTTTTCAAAAATAACACAACTTCTAACAGGATGTATTTATCTGTGACCTGTCATTGCATGGCTAAAAGAATTTCTTAAATCATCAATTAAAGAATGATGCCATTACCAGAGTAATAAGCTGACTGTAACTTATATAAACCACAGTTCTGCTCAAGCCTTCCAGAAGATTCACAGAGGACATTGGTGGAGTTTCCACTGCACGGCCCCCAATTACAACATCAAGGAAAGCTGCGACACAGCCCTGTTAAAAGAGGAAGAGATCAAAGTGAATGTCTCCCATCAAAAGTGAAAAATTTCTGATCAAAGTGGACAAGCATGGAAAAAATTTAACTTCATGAAAATTATTTTTAAACTGCAATTCTTTACACAGTGATGCAGAGTAAGCTCAAGAAAGACAAAGTAAATGTAATCTACAACCTACAATTCTGAAAAGGAAGGAGGGCGTGGAGTGAGGAGACTAAAAATTTGCTGATAAACAGGGGCTGGAGAGATGGCTCAGCGGTTAAGAGCACCGTCTGCTCTTCCAGAGGACCCAAAGGACCCAGGTTCGATCCCCAGCACCCACATGGCAGCTAACAACTGTCTGTAGTTCCAGTTCCAGGCAAACACCAACGCAAATAAGTAAATAAAAAAGTTTAAAAAAAAATTTGCTGATACACATAGACCTCTAGAATACATAAGGCAGATAGGTACATTGAGAATTTTGTGGGGTGGAAATGAAGGTGAGATGAGAGGTATGGGGGAAATGGCACAGAAGACATTTTATTTTATTTGGTTTTTCCTTTAAATGTTTTCATGTATTTATTGGGAGTGGAGTGTGCATGAGTACTCATGATGTACACATGGAGATCAAAAGAGAACCTGAGGGAGTTAGTTCTCTACTCCTGTAGGTTCTGAGGCTCAAACTTAGGCCATCGGGCTTATCATCTTTACCCACTAAATCTTGCAGGCCCTGTTTATTGGACTTTGGAATTTTTGTTGCTGTTTTGTTTTGTTTTTTCCAGACAAAGTTTCTCTGCGTAGCCCTAGCTGTCTTGAAACTCCTTCTGTAGACCAGGCCAACCTTGAGCTCAGAGAACCACTTGCCTCTCTCTCCTTTCTAAGAGCTGGGATTAAAGGCACACAACACTCAGCTGTTTCTTGGAATTTTTGTTGTTATTCATGGTTTTCTTTTTTTTTAAAGAAAAAAAAATCCTACTCTGTGGCTTTAGCTGGCCTGGTACTCAACATGGTGTCCAGCCTGGCCTCAAACCAGTGATTTTCCTGCTTCTACTTCCAGGCACTTGGGATTACAGGATGTACTGCTATACTCAGCACAGTATTTGAGGTTTTATATTTTTTTTATTCATTTGTTTTTAAGATTTGATTTTTATTTGTTTACATGTGTATTCATACATCTATGAGCATATGTGTGCTGGTGAACAAGAGGAGGATGTAAGATCCCTGGAAGCTGAAATTACAGGTGGTTGTGAACCACACAAGGTGGGTCCTGAGAAAGAACAGTCCTCTGAAAGAACAGTAAGCCCTCTTAACCTCTGAACCATCTTCCCAGCTTCAACATCTGAGTTTTAAACCAAGCCTACTCAAAATTTAATGAAATACTTATTTAACTGCTGCTGATTCGATATTGTTAACTAATTAAAAGAAAATTAATGATTGAGTTATTATTTAACTTTCATATCACCTAAAGACGAAATTTAGTAAAGAGTAATTTACAGAATATTTTAAAATTGTACTTTATACTGCTTATTCTTGACCCAGGGTCTTTCTAAATAGCCTTGAATGGCCTGGAACTTATGTATGAATCACAGTAATCAACTGACCATGCTTCTCAAGTACAGGGATTAAAGCTATGCACCAAGTAAGGGTGTTTGCTTTTTTTTTTTTTTTTTTTTTTAAGATTTATTTATTTTTAGGAATACAGTGTTCTGCTTGTATGCATGAAGGCCAGAAGAGGGCACCAAATGTCATTACAGATGGTTGTGAGCCACCGTGTGGTTGCTGGTTATTGAACTCAGGACCTCCGAAAGAGCAGCTGGTGCTCTTAACCTCTGAACCATCCCTCCAGCCCCGAGTGTTTGCTTTTTATATGAAAACTCACACCATTATCTAAGCTAACTTAACTCAATTCTCCCGCCTCAGCTGAGACTACAGTTGTGGGCTAGCACACGTAGACACCCAACAATCTACAAACAGTATTTTACATAACACAACAATCATTCCTACTTTGTCAAATTTTCCAAGGCTATTTTTGGTCCGTGGATCTCCTTCTTCAGTGCCAGTCATTGCTAACTGTTGCAAAAGGCGGCCGACCTGCAAACAAAAGCAGTGATAAGCATATACAGGCTGCACACACCAACACTGGTCTACAAAAGCACTTCCATTCTAGTCTAAGTATCTGGTTTCATAATGATATTCACATTCATCTGATCAGACAAACAAAATAATGTTCTCAATAAAATGTGTATCTTGTTTGCGTCAGCTTTTACTATTTCAGATTAAGAAGTAGAGGAAGTAGAAAATTTTGCTGTAATTTCTTAACACATGACAGGAACATTAGGAAATTGAAAGAACAGTATATTTATTTCTGATACTGCACTTTTTGTGTGCTTAGAAACATTTTAAACTAGCCAGGCAATGGTGTACACCTTTACTCCCAGCACTTGAAAGGCAAAGGCAGGCAGAGTTCAAGGCCAACCTGGTCTACAGAGTGAGTTCCAGAACAGCCAGGGTTACACACAGAAAGCATGTCTTGGGAAAATAATAATAAATCTTATTATTATTGTATGTGTGTGTATTATTGGGGGCAGGGGAGCACATGCATGCAACAGTACATGTGGAGGTTAGGAGACAACTTTGGGGAATTGGCTTTCTCAGAACTTCTACCATAGGCTGCAGTTCAAGTTAAACTTAAACAGCATTTTCTACCTTTGGAACTACCTTGTGGGCCCATTTTTTAGTAATCTGCAAAAGCTTACCCATACAATAACTGACTTCAAGGCTAACACAAAGTACTTTTCCCCTTACAAGTCCATGAAGAATCAGGGTAAAGCACTCTCTTTATAGATTTTTGTTGGTTCTTGAGACAGGGTCTATGTATCTTTGGCTTGCCTGGAACTCTCTTTGTAGACCAGGCTGGCCTTCAACTCACAGGGATCAGACTGTCCCTGACTCCAAGAATCTTTTTCTTTTCTTTTCTTTTTTTACTGCAAGTGTGCTTGAGTATAAGCTACATATGGATTCCCTGAAACTGGAGTTACAGGAGGTGGTGAGCTGTCTGATATAGGCACTGGAAATTGAACTCAGCTCTTTGAGAAGAGGAACAAACACTTTTACCCAATGAATCTCTCTCCAAACACAACCAATGATTTTTTTTTTTTTTTTTAAAGGCACATCAAGTCAGGCATGGTGGTGCACAGTTTTCAGCCCAGCACTTGTGGAGGCAGAGGCAGACAGATTTCTGTGAGCTCAGGCCAGCCTGGTCTATAGAGCAAGTTCCAGGACAGCCAGGGCTACACACAGAGAGAAGCCCTGTCTTAATAAACCAAAAAAAAAAAAGACTGGGCAGGGTGGCTAGTGAGATGGCTCTGCAGTTAAGACCAGTGGCTACTCTTCCAAAGGAACTAAGTTCAGTTACCACACCTTGCTTGGCAGGAGAACAGCTGTCTATAACTCCAGGGGATCCAACGTTCTCTTCTACAGACACTGTGTAGACAGACATGCAGGCAAACCATACACATATATACACACACAATAAATTAAATAAGTAATAAGATTTGGGGTAAAATAACTCCACACACATAAAATAAATTAAATAAATAATTAGAATAAATAGTAAGACTTCATGTAAAACACTCCACATGTAGATTAATAAGTAAGACTTCAGGTGTAGCTTAGCAGTAGATCATGTGCTTAACATGTGTGAGACTATTGGCTCCTCTATGGCATGCATGTGGAGGTCAGAGGGCAACTTTCAGTAGCTGGTTCTCTTCTACTAACATGGGTTCCAGGAATCCAGCTATCAGGTTCCTCAACAAGGACTCTTACCAGATAAGCCATCCATCTCCTTAGCCCATGTTACATATATGCAACATCTTCATAGAGTGCTATCTACTGTCAGACACATGAACATTGCTGCAGAAAGGAAGGACTAAAGGTTCACTAGCACTCCAAGGAACACTAACTGTAAGTACCCTCATGCTTGGCTCCAATTTTGAAGAACAAAGGATATTCTCAGTTTCCAATCAATCTGAACTCTGAAATTACAGGAAAGGGATGGTGGACTTATTCTAGAAAAACCAGTCAACTCTTATGTCCAAGATTTCATTGACAACCAATGCAATGTCTTATCACTAAAATAGCTCAAAATCCTAATATTTTTTTTCATGAAAATCTAATATTTAGGAAAATTTAAGAAAAGAAATGATAGCCCAGCATTAGTGGTGCACAACTTTAACCCCAGCACTCACTCTATAGAGTGAGATCCAGGACAGCCAGGGCTAAACAGAGAGAAACCTTGTCTCAAAGGAAAAGGAAGGAAGGAAGGAAGGAAGGAAGGAAGGAAGGAAGGAAGGAAGGAAGGAAGGGTAAGAATATATGAACAGGGGGCTAGAGAGATGGCTCAGAGGTTAAGAGTGCTGACTGCTCTCTTCTGGAAGTCCTGAGTTCTCTTCCCAGTAACCACATGGTGGCTCACAACCATGAGATCTGGTACCTCTTCTGTACACTGTATACATAATTAAAAAAAAAAAAAAAAAAAAAGAATATCTGAACAGTGTCATCATTTTGTTCCCACTACACTATATAAAGATAGGCTGATCTGAAACAAAATGTTGCATTAATAATCACAAAAGCACACCTGCATCAGGTTAAATCTTGCCACTTCATTGATAGGAGCATCAGATATTATCCCATACTGCTCTGGATTGACAACCGCAGGACAAATGAAGCAAGCCAAGAGAAGATCGGTGCACATGGCTCTGACCTCCCCAACCTCCAGTCTGTCTACACAAGACAGAGTTTTGTACATCTGAGACACAATCCACCTCAGACTATGCGGAAAGCAGTACGTGTTCTGTTTGAGATAACCAATAAATTTGTTCACCAAAGCCACCAGTTTGGCCTCATTAGAATCTACCATTTCTTGAACCTTTTGCCTAAATCTATCTGAGCCTTTCTCTCCAAATAGTTTTTCCTGCTGAGCTGGGGAGAATCTCTCAGTTAGCTTGTTTGGGTCTGTTTCCAGATGGTCTTCATCTTCCACAAGGAGCTGCATGATGGGCTCATGTAAAGTAGCCGTAAGGAAAAGTTTGGCAGAAAACAGTCCTTCAGAAAACAGTTTAAATAAGATGCTGAAGGCACAAGTTCCTCTCCTCAAAAGCCGCCTGGGGTTGTCACTTTCTTTCAGTTCAAATTCAATCAAGTATCGTAACACTTGGAGGAGGTAGCTTTCATCTTCCTGCATAATACAATTGCCATACAAGGAGGTAAACACTGTGTAGATGACACTCTGTGTGTTCTCCTGATTCAGTTTTTCTCCAGCAACCAAAGAGGAGGCAATAAGACGAGGATTTTCTCTTAATCGACTCAAGAATTCTCCATAAGCTGTTTCCTGAAATCCCAGTTGTTTATATCCATCAACAAACTGAGTATCTTCCAAAATCTTGGCATGCTGGCAACACTCAGCAGGGGAAGCTTCAGCGCTGGAAAACATTAGCACACAGGCAAAATAATATTAATAACAATAATACAACATGGGCACTATAATGGAATGAATATATCTGAGTTCATTATTGTGCCAACAATTAAATATCTGAGAACCACGACATGGAAATGAGTAAGGCACACCTTAAAATAAAAGGGAAGCCAACCTTTTCATATTAAATCAAATTTACTGAAGTGTCAATTTATGGGTACTAATAACACTGCCCAGAGTGACCCTCTATGCATTAAATTTTAAATTTTGCTACAGTTTAAAAACTACTTATCTACTGACATAAGAACATTTACAAATATTCAAGTACTAAAAATAATCAAAACAGGAGTTATGGAAATGGCTCAGTTGGAAGAGGGCTTGCCTGGTATTGCAAACCCTGGGTTTGATTTACAACATGGAATGTTTTTGCATGGCCTTCCAGTCAATACCTCCCTGGCAAGCCCAACAAAGAGCTGTGATTCTGAATGACATCAAAGATCAGTCTTGAATTTAAAGATTTTTATAAATACAATCATACAGAATATATTCATTTTTTAAATTTATTACTTTTACCAACAATATACTAATAGTGTTATAGTTAAAAACAGCTTCTTGGATAATACAACAAGCACCAAGCACACTAGTGGCACACACATATATATATATGTGGGCAAAACAACTCAGATAAAATAAAATTTAAAAATATAGCCCAGCGGCAGTGGTGCTTCCCTTTAATCCCAGCAGTTGGGAGGCAGAGGCAGAGGAACTCTGTGAGTTCAAGGCCAGCCTGGTCCACAGAGCAAGTTCCAGGACAGGCTCCAAAGAGAAAATGTGTCTTTAAAAAAAACAAACAAAAATATAAAATATAAAAACATTTTTTTAAAAGATAAACAATTCCAAAGCATGGAAACGTATACTTATCACAAAATTTACTCTCTGTAACAATAAAATGTTATATATGCAAAGATACAAAACTAATGTGGTATAAAATATTAACCCTTAAATTATAATTTTTATATCACTGTTTAAGCTAATTAGTAAACAAAATAAATTCCATTATTTTATAAGCAAAGACTCACCCCATATTAATTTAAAACCATACACTTAAGAGATTCATATAATAGTACTACAGAATTAAGTGTTCACAAAATTCATGACATAAAAATTTTGATTTTACCTGGTTATAATAAGCCGATCCAAATTAATCCTCTGCTGCTTTGCAATCCATGCTGTTCGGTACAGTTTTTCAGCTGTCTTCAGCACATCTGCATTTAGCCTCTGAATAAGCTGTTTCTCAGAGCTCACATATAAGCGCTCCTGTTTGAGGTGGTGGGCCAAAGTGTGGATATCTAGCTTCACCATCTTTGAATTCGGAAAAGGTACAAAGGTTGATCACTAATAAAAAAGACAAAATTCAAAAGTTTATGCCATGTAAGTTATTTTCTAAAGTCAAAAGGAGTAGAGTACTATTGTATGAATTAATGAATACACTAAAATTTTGATTATGGGGGCTAGAGAGATGGCTCACAGGTTAAGAGCACTGGCTGTGATTCCAGAGAACCTGGGTTCAATTACCAGCACCCTCATGGCAGCTCACACCTGTTTGTAACTCCAGTTCCAGAGGATGCTACAACCTCATACACGTATGCATGAAAACAAAACACCAATGCACATAAAATTAAATCATAAAAAAGAACATGTCTTTAAATAAGACTTGAATTATATTTAGTACAACCATTGGCTCTAATTTAAAAATAACCCAGCATTTGAGAGGTTAAGACAGAAATATCAAAAAAAAAGACAGAAATGTCAGGAGGTCAAAGTATTCTTGGTTACTTCTGAGGTACATGAAACCTCATCTCAGAAGAACAAATGACTGTAATTGTAATGTGAAGAAGAACAGCCAAGGATGATTCCTAGGCCAGTGGACAGGCACAGGATAAGTGTTTAAAAGTCTTCCTCTGCACTGTATACATATAAATAAATCTTTTTTTTTTTTTTTTAAAAAAAAGGGGGGGAGCTGGAGGGATGGCTCAGAGATTAAGAGCACCAACTGCTCTTCCGAAGGTCCTGAGCCACATGGTAGCTCATAACCGGCTGTAATGAGATCTGGTACCCTCTCTTCTGGCCTTCAGGCATGCAAGCAGAACACTGAATACATATAAATAAATAAGTCTTTTTTTTTTTTTTTTTTTTTTTAAAAAGGCTATCTCTGAATAAAGGCCTTATTAGAAACTTTAAAAATAATCTACATTTTCAGGTATTTTCTATACTAAGCCTACACATGTTATATTTTATTATTTTTGCATTTACATATGGAGACATGTCACAGTACATGTGTGGAAGTCAGAGGACAAATTATGGGTGTCTGATTCTCTCAGTATTGGGTCTCAGGGATTGAACTAAGGTCCTCAGGCTTGGTAGCAGGTACCTTTACCACCTGGGCCATTTAAATGAACCACAACTTTAAAAAAAAAAAAAAAAAAAAAGTGTGCGTATGCCCATAAATGTGTGAGCCTATATACATACATATATGCCACATAAGGGCAATGGGTTTCTTCATAGCTCTCTGCCTATTTCTTCAAGGCGGGGTCTCTACCAGAACCTGGAGCTCAAGTTGTCTTGGCTAGGCTGACAGGCAGCAAGCTCCAACATCTCCAAAGCTGGGGCTATAGGCATGCACTATAGAGTGGGCTTGTTAAGTGGATGCTGGGATCTCAATCTCTCTTCAGATGTTACAGAACATCTTACATTACTGAACATTCTGGTATTACTGAGCATTCTTAACCACTGAACCATCTGTCCAGCCCACATATATATTATTTTTTGGAGATACTGTTTCACATAGGCCAGGCTAGCTTTGAATTCCTTCTGTACCAAAAATGATCTTGAACTCCTCTTCATCCTGCCTCTACCTCTCAAGCTACAGGAATGAACCATCATGTTCAATTTATGACTCGAGCTAGCGACTGAACCCAGGCAAGTACTCTACCACCTCAACTACATCCTCAGCCCTTTTGCTGGTTTTCTGAGATTGTCTCATACAGTTCACACTAGCCTCAAGCTTACCACATAACTGAGAATGATCTGGACCTCCTGATCCTCCTGTCTTAGTTTCCCAAGACCTGAAATTATAGGTATGCACCTGCACACCCATCGAGTTATTTCTGAATTAGAGTTAACAGAATCAAATACAATTTACATCTGTCTAGGAAGGAACCTCTGCTTATTAGCCAAGAAGTCGTCCTTGACTCTTTTCACACAGCAATACACCTGTTGATTCTGCCTGAAATAATCTGATTACTTTTCCTACTTTCACTTTCACTGGGAATCTACCATCACCTCATCTGACAGAATAGCTGATTTCTTTGCTCCCCAGTTTGGATTCCTAATGTCTGTTCTCCCCATAACACTGAGTGTACCTTAAGGTCACATTATTTTATTCCTTGACTAGAAACCATCTCAAGACTTTGCCTCATATTTAGAATGAAATCTTAATGTTGTCTTTCCTAGCTACATCTTTAATCCTACCTAGCACTGAGCACAGACACCTAACTTGCTTGTTAACCATCCTTACTGGGTGGACCCACCAATTAACAGTGTATCCCAGGACTTATCTCTTGTTCACTGCTCTAATCTCTGGCCTGGGATAGGGCCTAGTTCACAGCAGTAACTGAATAAATATCTGCCAAAGGTATGAATGAAATGAAACAATTCTTATTTATCTAATAACTAAACAAGCAGATACAAATAGCAAATCACTATTATTTACGCTTTACCCTTGAACTACCAGACCACAGATGTTTTATATTAACAAAGGAAATACCCATACTTAAGATAACAAAACAAGGGGCTGGAGAGATGGCTCAGCGGTTAAGAGCGCTGTCTACTCTTCCAGAGGACCTGGGTTCAATTCCCAGCACCCACATGGCAGCTAACAACTGTCTGTAGTTCCAGTTCCAGGCAAACACCAAGTCAAATAAGTAAAATAAATAATAAAGTTTATTAAAAAAAAAAAAAAAAAAAAAAAAAAAAAAAAAAAAAAAAAAAAAAAAAAAAAAGATAAAACAAGCCGAGCAGTGGTGACTTAATCTCAGCACTCAGGAAACAGAGGCAGGTAAATCTCTGAGTTCAAGGCCAGCCTGGTCTACAGAGTGAGTTTCAGGACAGCCAAGGCTACACAGAGAAATTCTGTCTCAAAAACAAACAAAAAACCAAAACCCTACAAACCAAAAAAATCCAACAACAAAACCCCAAAAATCATAAGAACAATTATTGTAAACTAAGGAATACTGTGGTGGAATGTTCTGTATGCTGTAAATAAAGTAACTGATTTGGCCTATGTACAGCACCGTAGAAGTGGGTGGAGAATCAGAGGGCAGGCAGGTAGGAAAGGGTGGAGTTAGCGAGTCTCCATCCGACCACCGAAGAAGACAGACCTGTAAGAAACAGGTGAGCCACGGGCTGCAGGCCACATGGTGGGAAGATTAATGGAAATGAGTTGAATTAAGATGAAAGAGCTAGCTAGTAATGGGCATAAGACATGGGCCAAACAGTGTAAAGAATATAAGCATGTGATTCATTTCTTTGAGGGACAAAAGCCGCGGCACGCAAACCAGGTTCCAAACGGTTGCTGCGTGCGCCAGGTCACAAACCTCTTGGACCCAAAACGGGCCGGGAAACTTTTTACAACAGAATACAGCTCAGTGGTAGAGAACTAGCCTGCTTGAAGCACTAGCTTCAATTCTTAGCACTAAAACCCAAAAATGACAATTAATGAGTGAGTATACACAGCAAGTTCCAAGACAGTCTGGACTGTTTGTTACACAGAAAACCCTGTCTCAAAAAAGGGGGGGGGGGGCCAGGGAGGCTAGAGATTTAGCATCTTACACAGTCTGGCATTGAGTGTCCTTAAGCCAGGAATGCCAAGCAGGCTCGTGACACATGCTTATGCTTAGAGCACCAGGTGCCATCATTCAGAGCTGGAATGATTAGCAGTGTTTGCAATGGCAGCTACAGGGTTGACTGAGGGACAGGGCATGTACCCGAGACCTGTGTGGCTGTTGCTCGATGGGCTATGTAGTCTTGTGGCCAGGTGGCCCAAAAGGAGCAGCACTGTGGGAACCTGTATGGTAGTTCACAGGCAGGTGCTTCCTGTCCCGGTATTGTGGTGCAGGTGAAGACAGAGAGACCACAGTGGGAGTGGGAAGGTTATCTTCCTGCCATAATTAAATATACACTATGTCACCACGAGTGAGGGATTTTGTTTGTTTGGGTTGTTTGTTTTTTCAAGACAGGGTTTCTTTGTGTAATGGCTCTGGCTATGCTGGAACACACTCTGTAGACCAAGCTGGCCTCAGACTCACAGAGATCTGTCTGCCTCTGCCTCACCAGAGCCAAAATTAAAGGCAAAAAATGGTCACTGTTTAAATTGATAAGATTGTTCTGCCCTTCTGACAACACTTACAACACAAAGTAACAGTCATAAGCTAAGCAACAATTTAAATAAAATTTGGACATTGCTGGTAGCCAGTAGACATGTCAGAGGATCAGCTAATGGCAATTGAGGTTTGAGATATCAGTCCACCAAGAAGATCTCTGATGGATCAATCTCCACAAAGATCAAGGCCAGACTTGATCTTTGGACTACAGACTCCAAAATATCTTTTGCTTCTGCTATACATTTACATGCTTTTCTCTGGTACCTAATACAGACTACCTGAATTATATTGTGTTTCTCATGAATACATCCTGATCTACTGATTCCTCCTTAAGCTGTATAATTTTGATAAATAAAAATGAATATAAAATTATGCTCCATAGTCAAAGCCCATAAATAACCCCAAGATGCCCTTCTGATCGCAACTCAAATTAATGATTAACTGGGAGCCAGAAAGGCTCAAATTCCTTTAACTTCATGGCTGAGCACCACCACTAGCTGATACAAAGCTTCAAAATAGCTTTAGATTAGACCCAATGTCTTGCTAATGGATTTTAAGATAAAGATTTCCAATCTTTAGTTCATAAGGACAAATAGCTGAACTGCCTGCCTAGGTTGTAAATACAAAAACTGCCCAATTATTGCTGCTGGCAAAGGATTAATTCCTTGTACCCATTCTTGGACTCAATTTGTGAAAATAAATTCTAACTAGTTAAGGCTACAGAAAATAATTTGACTCTGTAGCCTCAAATGCAGGCTGCAGGTTTCTTTGGATAACTGGGAGTTACAAATAGACTTAAGTTTTAAGCATTATGGTCATAGTACAGTGGAAAGTGCCAGCTGAGTTGATATTGTAAAATGTATGGTAACCTAGCATGAACGAAGACACCCTTAGCTCTCTTTGTCTGAAAACCCAGCACTCACCAGGCAGGCATCTCAGAGACCAAAAGAGAACTTTTATTTATGATTCCTGATTACAGAGTGTTAGTTAAAAATGTTTACATAGTTATGAGTTAGCTGAACTGCCTTTCCACTGCCTGGGAAAATGCAAGGGCACCAGGTCAAAAGTATAGGTTACAAATACAGTTTTCTCAATTTCTGGGCTCTTTAGTAGTTTAGGTTTGTGATTCCCTTAAAATTCCTTATAAGATTACCTCTCAAGATAGATAATAAAGTAATTTATTTATTCTTTCTTTATAATTAACAATTTACAGCCTGTCAATTAAAAGAGTTGACTGAAAAATTATGTTCCTTCCTTGATCATGACAGGCTACTTAGATATACTGCATAGGAGTTGTCAGGATGCCTCTGTTTTTAGTCATGTCTTCAACTAGGAATGCACCCTTTTATGACTCTTATATTGCCTGAAAGCTTTTGTTGAGGTATATACTACAGTGTGTGAGAGAGAGAACAAAGGAAAATGGAGGGGAAAAAACTATCAAGAGAGTGTCCTTACTTTCCCTAACCCCTCAGATAGAAAAGTCGTAGTTTTGCCCCACTGTGGATCTCCCTTTTGAAACCTGAGTGCTGAATGAGAGGCTGAATCTCTGACACAGCAATAGGACATGACAGGCATAATGGTTCATGGCTTTATTCCTTGTACAGGCAGATCTCTGTGAATTCCAAGTCAGCCAGGGCTACACAGTGAGACTCTTTTCAAAATTAAAAATAAAATTTAAACATAATTAAGTATAAGTAGGAAATGTTTTACCATAGGAAGACAAAGAAAGTATAGATGTTAGAAAATGTACATTTCCTGAAAAGTACTAACAATTTAAAATAGCAAAAAAATATTAATATCAAACTTACATTGGGGGTTTGTGTTCAAGACAGAGTTTCTCTGTGTGACAGTCCTGGCTGTCCTGGAACTCACTCTGTAGACCAGGCTGGCCTCAAACGTGCAGAGATCTGTCTGCCTCTGCCTCTCAAGTGCTGGAATTAAAGGTGTGTGCATCACCATGCCTAGCTTTTGGTGTTGTTATTTGGCTTTTTAATGCCCAATCTTACCCTAGTTTTTCCTCACAGGCAGGTGACAGGTGTACTCTCGCAGTCTCATTTTGACAATTCAGGGAAGTGTTGAACTCTATGCTATATGATGCAGGTCTGTCTGACTCCAAAGAAGTACTGATCTCAATCTTCTTATGTAAACATTTTGTCAGTCATGTCTACTTTGATTTCTAGTTGTGGTAAGGAGTTTTTTTGTTTGTTTTTTTAATCTGCTAGTTTTACAGAATATTATTTGACTTCTAGCAACATCTACTTAATTTAAATTCAAACTGAAATGCCATATAAAGTGAGAAGGCTATAGAGAAAATAATTTCTTTGCATACTGTTGGTGGAAATTTAACTTTGTAACATCACTATGGATAGCAACAATATTACTCTCCAAAATGTAAAAACAGAACTACCTCATGATCCAGCAGTCCCATTACTGATTATCTAGCAAAAGGAAACATAATCAGTGTGTGAAAACACAGCTGCACATTCATGTTTACTGCAGCGTTTCACAACAGCCACTATACAGAATAAGTCTAAGACAAGGAAACAAAATTATATATACAAAAACTGAGAGTGTTGAGTTCTCTCATGTAGGTTCTAGATACCCGACTCAAGCCATCAGACCTAGCAGCAGGCAGCATTACCCTCTGAACCATCTTCTTAGCCCTAAAGGTGTGATTTTAGAAATTTGGGGGGGGGTGAGATAGTTTATCTGTGTTGCTTTGCAGACTGGCCTTGAACTCACAGAGACCTGCCTGCCTCTGCCTGCTGAGTGATGAAACTAAAAACCTGTACCACCACTACCCAGCTTTAGAGAGCATTTTAATAAGCTTAGGCCACAGGCAAATTTGCTAAGCATTTTACTTTAAACAGAATTATGAGCTTTCCTTTCTATAATAAACTGGTCAGATGGTCATAAAAATATCTGTCCATAGCTTACTGTGTAAAACAAAATTTTAATAACTGTTAATGAAACTAAGAAATATATTGTGTATGTGTGAATATTATTTGCCATATATAGTATATAATATATGTGGAATATTATTTGGCCAAAAATGGGGGAAAAGGAAATCTTTACATGTGCAACATGGGTTTATTATGCTTATTATGAATAATATATATATAAAATTTACTAGTGCAGGTACAAATATACGTACATAGTGTGTGCACAGAACATGGTGCACATGTGGAAGGAAGAGGACAACTTTCAGGACCTGGTTCTCTCCACTGTGGGATCCAGAAACTGAACTCAGTTCATCAGGTCTGTACAACAAGTACATTTACAAAATGCAGAGCTGTCTCTGTAGCCCTTAGACTATTTCCGTAGGCTATTTCCTTAGGCTACCTGTTCTAGTTGAATTAACCTTCTAACTTCTATTACCCTGTGTCTTCATATCTTATCTCCATTTGTTTTAATTTCCACAGCCTGGCTCAATGTACCTTTGCAATCATATACATTGCTTAGTGATAAATCTCAACTCTGTGCTAAAGAACTAATTATATCACTTACTTGGAATCACTGACTATAGAGTGTTTACTTTGGCTGTATTATCATCTACCTCCTGTCTCTTCAAAAAGAAAACGGTCCTTCAAAATCTGAAAGTAACTGATAGGCCCATATATCCCAGTTCCAGATACCATAGAAAACACAAAAGGTTTTCAATACATCTTTGCTAGTATTTGCATCATCAAAAATCACTCTGAAATCACTCAAGGGTGATGATGGTGCACGCCTGTAAGTCCCAGCACTCAGGAGACAGAGGCAGGCAGATCTCTGAGGGTTCAAGATCAGCCTGGTCCACAGAGCTAGTGCCAGAATAGTCAGGACTATACAGAGAAACCCTATCTCAAAAAAAAAAAAACAAGGGATGGAGAGATGGCTCAGCAGCTGAGAGCACTGACTGTCCTTCCAGAGGACCTGAGTTCGATTCCCAGCATCCACATGAAAGCTAACAACTGTCTGTAATTCCAAGATCTGACACCCTTACACAGTTATACATGCATGCAAAACACCAATTCACAGAAAATAAAAATAAATATTTAAAAAAAAAAAAACAAGAGAGAGAGAGAATAACATCAACAAGAACTCAAGTGACATCAAAGAAGTGGTACCATTTAGGTATACCTGCAAGTCTAGCACCAGTAACAAGCAAGATCACTGCAAGTTCTAGGCCAGACTGGACTATTAGTGAGTTTCAGGCCAGCCAGAGCTAAAAAAAGATCTTGTCTCAAATAATAATAGTATAATACTTAACAATATTATAGTATTTAGGATTCAACCAAGATAAACCATCACATACACATTTCCTAAAATTTGCGTGCATTTTTCTATATTAGCTAAATTTCATTTTCGAAAGGGTCAATAACTAGACTCTGACTACTTAAATTCAATACCACTTACTACTTTTTCTACAGAAATAATGTATACTATTATTATTACGCACACATGCACATTAAATGTTACTCATTCATATTAAATCAGATTCTGAGGAATAATTAAGTTTCTCAACTCATATAGTAGAACCATCACTTAGGCCAGCTAGGAACAGCACAGGCTGTTTCAGCATTGTTCCATAATAGCCTGCAATAGTGACAGGCCAGCTATGGCTTGCAAATCATGGTTAGCCTGCGTCTGTCTGAATTCATAAAGGCTGCTTTAGAGGTTTTATTTTTGAAATCTTTTAAAAACATATTTAAGTTTATTCTTTGCTAATTTTACAGGTGTATATAATGCAATAATCACTTCTCTGGCCTACTACTATTCCTTCCCATCAACTACCCCTCTCTCCCTACCAAACCCTTTGTCAGATTCATGACTTTTGATTTTATGATCCATTTAACTTAATAAAGTTAAAACTTAATAAACTTTTTAAAATTTATGACTGGCATGGTAGAGGCAGGTAAGTTCAAGGCTTGGTCTACGTAGAACATTCCAGCCAGCCAATGAGGGAAACATATCTCAATTATTATTATTATTATTATTATTATTATTATTATTATTATTATTAGTGGATTGGCACATGATAGTGCCCATTAGAAGGATCAGAGGACAAATCTGTATAGTCAGTTCTTTCCTGTTATGGGGTTTCAAAGATCAAACTCAGGTTGCCAGACTTGCAAGGCAAACTACTTTACCTACGAAGCCATCTCCTTAGTCTTGAACTTCTAAAACTCTTAAAGACTCACTTTTTTTTTTTTTTTTTTTTTTTTTTTTTTTTTTTTTTTTTTTTTTTTTTTTTTTTTTTTTTTTTTTTTAAACTTTATTTATTTATTTATTTGCCTTGGTGTTTGCCTGGAACTGGAACTACAGACAGTTGTTAGCTGCCATGTGGGTGCTGGGACTCGAACCCGGGTCCTCCAGAAGAGCAGACGGTGCTCTTAACCACTGAGCCATCTCTCCAGCCCCAAAGACTCACTTTTAACTTTGTGTGTATGCTTGTTTGTGTATGTGCATGTGAGTGCAGATGTCCACAGAACTCAGAAAAGGGCAGTGGATCTCCTGCAGCTGGAGTCACAGTGATTGTTAACATAACATGGGTGCTGGGAATCAAACGCAGACTTTCTCCAAGAGCAGCATATGCTCTAACCCATTGAGCCATTTCCAGACCCTTACTAAAGTTTTATGGAACATTGCTATGCCCATCTAGTCATGTTGTCTTTAACTGTTTTCACAGTAAAATGTCTTCTATGTTCATTTGTCCTCTACAGAAAAAGGCTGCCAACCTCTAATGAGCAAGTTTATCTCCTCTAAGGAAAAGTATGGAGCAGAAGCACAATCTGATAAAGTACATTTTTTAACTAAAAATACATTAAAAGATCCAAGTAGAATACATGTAGTACAAGTGTCAACAGCTAACAGGACATATGACACACAATTATAATCCAGCACTTAGAGGGTAAAGGTAGGAAGATCAAAAATTCAAGGTCATCCTCAAACAATACAAGTCTAAAGGCAGTGTAGGCTATAGAAGACTGTTTCTCAAAAAGTAAAAATTATCCCAAAATGTATATGGGATAGGAATAACATTTCACATCTTATGAGAATCTCTAATTAAAAGCATCCCAATTTATAATGGTATAACTACTAATTTTAAACTTTAAAGTGCCATTTAGAGTTCAAGTAAGCAACCTAATATCTAGTTTAACCTTAGGTTCTCTCTCCCTCTCCTCTGACTGCCTCCCACCCCTTCTCTCTCACTCTCTCACTCTCTCTCTCTCTCTCTCTCTCTCTCTCTGGAACTGGGGACTGCATATGCAATCCTACTGTTTCATCTGTAATACAGGATCCCCTTCGTAATTTTTAATGTACTAGAGTTCACAGATTACCCTTGTACTTGCTAGGTGCTCTACCACTAAACTACACCCTTAGCCCAAATAATTTCTCTTTATTAATATTAAGAGAGTGAACATGAAACCATATCCAATTTATTATCTAATATAGAGGATCCTTTAGTCAGTAAAGCAGAGAGGAAACTAAAGCTGGAGTGAATCTGAGGAATTTAAAACTGGCCCCTTACCCTTCTGTGGCAATAGAGCTTTTAAGCCCTGCACTCAGGAGACAGAGGCAGACCAACCTCTATGAGCTTAACAAGTTCAAGGCCAGCCAGGACACTGTCTCAAAAACAAACAAAAACCATGATGATCTCTGATACCTACTGTCATGTGACACGTTACTTCTGACACTTGCTTCATGTGACCTGTGACTAGTCACTGAATTTAAGAATAATGTCCTTAGGGGCTGGAGAGATGGCTCAGAGGTTAAGAGCACTGACTGTTCTTCCAGAGGTCCTGAGTTCAATTCCCAGCAAAACCACATGGTGGCTCACAACCATCTATGATGAGGTCTGGTGCCCTCTTCTGTAAAACTGTATGCATAATAAATAAATAAATCAAAAAAAAATTTAAAAAAAAAAAAAAAAAAAAAAAAAAAAAAAAAAAAAAAAAAAAAAAAAAAAAAAAGAACAAAACATTTAAAAAAAAAAAAAAAAAAAAAAAGAATAATGTCCTTATCTGTCCTACACAGAAAACAGTAAGGTAAATTCTAAGTGACTAGAAGCCAGGTGGTGGTGGTGTCAGCCTTAATTCATCACTCAGGAGGCGGAAGCAGAGGCAGGCAATCTCTGTGAGTTTGAGGCTGGCTTGGTCTACAGGAGTTCCAGGACAGCGAGGGCTATGCAAAGAAACCCTGTCTCAAAAAACCATAAACAAACAAACAAATTTAAAAAATAAGTGACTGGAAATGTTGTAGGTTGTTACTATTCTCAATGAAAAGCAGTGTAGTTTTTAATTATTTTACTGCCACAGATAAGATAGACTCCATCTCCATTAACACAGCAAAGTTAATGAAAATTACACCTTTGAGAAAGTGGGAAATATCAAGGTTATGTGTTTGTTCTGTTTCTTTTCTTTTGAGGTGGTCTTACTAGGTAGCTATATAAACCAGGGGGATCTTGAACTCACAGACATCTGTGAGTTCAGCTATACCCCTCCAGTTAAAGGTGAGTGCCAGCACACCAGGATAAAATGAGACCTACACTTGTTTTGTTTTTGGTTGTGATTTTTTTTTTCAAATTATAATTATTTATTTATTTATTTTACATGTTTGTGGGGCTTTTATGGTTTTTTGAGACAGGGCCTTATCAAGAACAAGTTGGTCTAAAACACTGTGAGCTAAAGATGGTCCTGAGTGCATGATCTTCTAGCATCCACCTCCCCAGCTGTAAGACACAGGCCAGTCACATGCCTGGTCACTTTCTGTAGTGCTTGGGGCTCCTGCATGCTAGGAAGCACTCTATCAGTCAAGCATATCTCTAGCCCCAAAGCACTGAAAGTGAGATCAAGTGACAACTATCTTCATACTAAGAGCATTATTAGTAATAAGGTAGGCTTCACAGATGAGAGAGGGGCCTTTAAATTTGAGACTAAAGCCTTACTTGCAAATAAATTGTCAAGTTAAAGATGCTTCAATTAAAAATTATACACTGATAATTGAATGTAATGAAGTATGTTAGAAAAGAAGTAAAAAATGAGAAAAACTGAATAGACTATGAACTTTAATAACAGTCTACCAATAATGTTCAATACTTGTATTATGTATGGTGGATTAGTGTAAAATGGTAAGAAGTAGGGAAACTTGATACTGGGTCTATGAGAACTCTGTAGTATCTTATTTTTTCTTTTTACTTTTTTGTTTTGGAGGGGGGCTGTTTGGTTTTTGAGACAGGGTTCCTCTGTGTCACCCCGGCTATCTTGGAACTCACTCTGCCTCTACCTCCCAAGTGCACCACCACATGGAAGACTTTTTAATTACATAAAAAACATGCTTCTAAATTCAAACATTCAGTTCAGTAAAATCATATAAACAGGAAAAAAGTATTAACATTGTATTGTATCCTAGTCTCTATCAACTACCACCTAGAAAAGGCACCAACTATTCTATGATGTTCTAGAATAGATCAACATTTTGTAACACACAGTATTATACTATGTTTTTCTTTAATTTGCTGTAATTAAAATAAAATACAGAAATTCATTACATAAACTTCCAGAGATCTTACACTTTGTACTAATGTCATATTTCCTAGGTAGGACTGTTTAAGAAAAACTAGGTTTTGTCTTTCCAGTATTTTGCAGAGTAAGAGGTTAAATCTATGACCTCTCATATAACAAAGCAAACACTCTACATTCAGCCCTGAAAGGTCATCTTTTTTTGTTTGTTACTTTGGTTTTTTGAGCCAGGGTTTTCATTGTTTAACAGCCTTGGTTGTCCTGGAACTCTCTCTGTAAACCCAACTGTAGCTGGCCTCAAACTCAGAGATCCATCTGCCTCTGCCTCCTAAGCCCTGGAAAAAGCCAGCTTTTATGTAAACTTTTACCCAACAGCAAACTTTATCTTAAGTCACCAGAAGTAATGGTTGAGCCAGAGCATGGTGGTACAAGCCAGCAATTCCAGCACTTAGGAGACTGAAGCAGATGAATCCTGAGTTTGAAACCAGCCTGGGCTATAAAAATCCTATTTGAAATAACCAAGGTCTTGGCTAGGGATGCATCTTAGGAATAAAATACTCGTCTGAATTAAGTCCTCAGCAATGAACACATATAAAAGGTAGTAGCCAGGGCTGGAAAGGTAGCTCAGCATCTAAGAGTACTTGTTACTCTTGCAGAGGGTCCTGGGTTGAGCTCTAACACACAAGGTAGTCTATAACCATTAACTTCAGTTCCAGGAAACCCAACTCCCTCTTCTGACCTCCACAGGAACCAGACATGCACATGATACTCATACACACATGCAGCAAAACATCCACACACATAAGGGGGAAAAAAGGTAGTAGCCAAAGGCTTATATCTGTAATTCCTCCCAGCTGACAGATAAAGAGTTGCTACAAATTCAAAACCAGCCTGGGCTACACAGTGAGTTAGACCAGACTGGGCTACAGTATGACAATGTATCTACCTAGAGAGTGGCAGAATAGTAGAATAGCTGCAGCTGAACAGTTTCAAATGATTAGTGGTAGAAAATACACAGGTGCTTAGGAAATACAAATAGTAGTAACCACATTTCTAGCTTGCATTCTACATCAATGGGTGCCAAAATCCTTTCTAACATATGAAATACTATGAATTCCTGTTTTGTTTTAGTTTTGGCATTGGACACTGAATCTACAGCAGAATGCATGCTAAGCACATACTCTACCAACTTTTCTTTAAAAAAAAAATTATTTTTTTATTTTCTGTGAATTGATGTTTTGCCTGCATGTATAACTGTGTAAAGGTGTCAGATCTTGGAATTACAGACAATTGTTAGCTGCCATGTGGATGCTGGGAATCAAACTCAGGTTCTCCAAAAGAACAGTCAGTGTTCTTAACCGCTGAGCCATCTCTCCAGCCCCTCTACCAACATTTTCAATCCAGAAGGTAAGTATTCTTTTTCCTTAGTTTGTTACTCATTTATTTACTTGGGTGGGTGAGTGTCATGGAACATATGTAGAAATCAGAAGTCGGGGCTGGAGAGATGGCTCAGAGGTTAAGAGCACTGACTGTTCTTCCAGAGGTCCTGAGTTCAATTCCCAGCAAAACCACATGGTGGCTCACAACCATCTGTGATGAGGTCTGGCGCCCTCTTCTGTAAAACTGTATGCATAATAAATAAATAAATCAAAAAAAAATTAAAAAAAAAAAAAAAAAGAAATCAGAAGTCAGAGGATAGCCTGTGGGAGTCTGTGCTCTCCCTATGGTACTCAAGCCCTCAGTATTGGTGGCAAGCACTTTTACCCACAGAGATATCTAGAAGTATTTTTCTTTAGGCTACCCTCACACAAACATACATGCAAGTAAAAACACCAATGCATATAAATAATACAATAAGTAATTTTTAATTAGAAAAAAATGCTAGGAGCTAAGGCAGAATATCACCAAATAGTCAGGCATGGTGGTACATGTCCTTAAGCCTGGTACAGTGCTTGCTGTTCTCCTAGAAGAACATTCACATAAGTGGCTCACAACTGCCTCTGTACTCCAACTCCAGGAGAATCTGATGTCCTTGTCAGCCTCCTCAGGCTTACGAGTGCACACACGCACACTATTTAAAATGCCTTCATATTCATAAAAAAAAAAATAGTCTTCATTGGCAAGAGCACTTGCTCTTGCAGAAAATGTGGGATAAATTCCCAGCACCGACACAGTGGCTCACAACAGTTCCAGGGAATCATACGCCCTCCTCTGTTCTCCTAGGGTACTGGACACTTATGTGGTGCATAAACATAAACACAGGCAAATGATTCATACATATAAAATAAATCTTTAAAAACAAATTAAAATGTCCTCATAGAATACAATTCATAATTTAATACTTTATATAATGCCTAATAAAGAACATATTATTATATGTTTTCAAATGAAAGAATAAAACTCAGGGGCTAGAAAGATATCTCAATGGTTAAGAGCACTTGTTGCTCTTGCAAGGGATCCAGGTTCAGTTCCTAGTACCCACAAAGCAGCTCACAATTATCCATAACTCCAGTTCCAAGGGATTCAGTACTCTCTTCTGGCCCCCAAGGGCTCTAGACACATGTATGGTACACATACAGACAAAGTACTAGTATACATAAAATAAAAGTTTAATTTAAAAAATACTTTTAAGCCAGGTGGTGATGGTGCATGCCTTTAATCCCAGCACTAGGGAGGCAGAGGCAGGTGGATCTCTGAGTTCAAGGCTAGCCTGATCTACAGATCAAGTTCTAGGACAGCCAGGGCTACACAGAGAAACCCTGTCTCAAAAACCAAAATAAATAACACTCAGAATATTAACATTCCTTTCTGTTGGAATCCAAGATGAAGTACTACAGCCTTAAATGGCTAGTTGTACTTTGTACTTTAAGAGAGTCCAAGTTAGATTCCTTACCGGGCATGGTGGTGCACATACAGCCAGCCACTTTAATACCAGCACTCAGAAGACAAAAGCTGGCAAATCTCTCAGTGAATTCAAGGCTCATATGGTGTACATAACACAGTCTAGGTCAGCCAGAGCTACATAGTCAGACCTTCTGTAACAACTTGAGAGAAAATGGCCCCCAAAGGGAGTGGCACTATTAGGAGGTGTGGCTTTGCTGGAGGAAGTGTGTCACTGGGGGGAGGGGGGCTTTGAAGTCTTTTTCTCAAGCTTTCTTCAGTGAGTGTGAAAGTCAATTTCCTGTTGCCTGAAAGATGCAGCACTCTCAGCTCCAACAGTGGGTCTGCACACTGCCATGCTCCCCACTATGATCATAATGAACTAAACTCTAAAACTACAAATGAGACACTCTCAATTAAATGTTTTCTTTATAAGAGCTGCAGCTGCTATGATCATGGTGTCTCTTCCAGCAATAATAAACCCTAAGAATCCTGCATCAAAATTATAAATAAACAAATAAACAGTTCTACCATTTGATTCTAAAGAAGAAAAGATGAACTAAATTGTTTTCCTTCTAACAGGTTCTTACTGTGCAGCCTAGGATGGCCTCAAACCTTCATGATATTTCTGCCTTACCCTCCTAAACACTGGGATTATGGGTATGCAATATCACACCCTCTGAGATGAAATACTTACTAGAAAAAAAAAAAACAAACAAAAAACAACAACTTTGTTTCTTTCTTAAGCTTTTCTGGTACAGAAATCTCTGTCAGGTGTGAATGGCTCATGCCTGTAATCCCAGCACTTAAAAGGCTAAGACTAGTTCAAGGCTAGCCTGGGCTACATAGAGACCTCTCTCTCCAGAGGAAAAAAAAGTAATATTCTTTTTTAAAAAAAGGATTCATTCAGGGGCTGAAGAGATGGCTTAGCTGTTAAGAGCACTGGCTGCTTTTCTAGAGATCCTGAGTTCAATTCCCAGCAACTACATGATGGCTCACAACCATCTATAGTGAGATCTAGTGCCTTCTACTGGCGTGCAGGCAGACATGCAGGCTGATACCATATGCAATATAAATAAATCTTTAAAAAAAAAAAAAAAGATTTACTTATTTAGTCAAGCAGTGGAGCAGTGCATGTCTTTAATCCTAGCACTCAGGAGGCAGAGGTAGGTGGATCTTTGTGATTTTTGAGGGTAGCTGGCCTACAGGACAGTGAGGACTACATAGTAAAACCCTGTCTTGAAAATCCAAAAATCCATGTATTTCTTCCTGTATTTATGTATAGGAGCACTCTGTCTTTGTGCACACGAGAAGAAGGAATCTGATTCCATTACAGGTGGTTTATAAGCCATCATGGAGGTGCTGGGAATTGAACTCAGATCCTCTGGAAGAGCAGTCAAGTGCTCTTAACTGCTGAGCTATCTTTCCAGCCCCACAAAATTGATATTCGTATTTATAAGGATTCTGAAATACTGCCTGAGGTACTACATCCTTTACACATAATATGTGTAATAAGGTGGGTCAGAGTAACTTAAATATAGATGCTTTTAGTCTAAATTCTAAATTTTTAAAAATGTTTTTGTGTATGAGTGAGTTTCTTGCCAGCATGTATGTGCACCCTATATGTGTGTCTGGTACCCATGGAGGTAAAGAAGGCACCAAACCAAGCATGGTAGCACACATCTTTTATTCCAGCACTCAGGAGGCAGAGGCAAGCAGATCTCTGTGAGTTCAAGGCCAGCCTGGTCTACAAAGTGAGTTCCAGAACAGCCAGAGCTACACAGAAAAGCCCTATCTCAAGAAAAAAAGAAAGGAGGGGGGTGGAGGGGTGGCATCAGATCCCCTGGAAGTAGATTACAGACAGTTGTGAGATGCCACATGGGTACTGGGAACTAAACCCAGGACTTCTGCAAGAGCAGTAACTGTGAGCCAGCCCATAAACTTCTAAAACGTTAAAGTCATAAGCACTTCTAAGGGGAATGTAAGTCAATGGTAGACTGCTTGCCTAACATGTGCAGGGCCCTGAATTTGAGCTAAAGCACCAAAGCAAACAGAGGGAGAAAGGAAGGAAGGACATAATCCAAATAATTGCTTGGGAGGGTATTATTTGACTCTAATCCTGAAGTAAAGGAAAGGGGCTACTAGCCCTTGGCCCCTTTTTAATATTTTTACTTTTCTGATCTACTTAATCCTTCAAGAGTCATAAAAAATAATAAAATAGGGGCTGGAGAGATGGCTCAGAGGTTAAGCACACTGGCTGCTCTTCCAGAGGTCCTGAGTTCAATTCCCACATGGTGACTTACAACCATCTATGATGACATCTGGTACCTTCTTCTATATAATGTATAATAAATAAATAAATATTTAAAAATAATAATAATAAAATGTAAATTAGTAAGCAAAAAGAGGAAGAACAACAACAACAACAATACCAATAACAACTGGACATGTTTGATGACATGTCCACTAGTCTCTATAATACCAGCATTATATAGGAGCAAGACCAAGCAAGCACCTTCCTGGACAGACAGATAATGAGCAGACATGTCTACTTTATAGTTAGATCTGAGCACAGCCTTGTCTTAAGAAAATAGCTTACTAAAAAGCTATATATACACATAGACAGGCTAAGCAGAACTGTGGCATAGACTTGACTTCCATTCATGAGACCCATGTAACCCTCAAACTTAGTAGCCAAGGCTAGCCTTGAACTCTTCTTCCTCTTGCCTCCAGTACTGAATGGTTCAGATTATAAGTATACACCACAGGGCTGGAGAGATGGCTCAGCGGTTAGGAGCACTGACTGTTCTTCCAGAGGTCCTGAGTTCGATTCCCAGCATCCACATGACAGCTCATGACTGTCTGTAATTCCAAGATCTGACACCTTTATACAGTTATATATGCAGGCAAAACACCAATTCACAGAAAATAAAAATAAATATTTTAAAAAAAAAAGTATACACCACAAACCTGACATGGTGGTGGACACCTTTAGTCCCAGTATCTGAGAGGCAGAGGCAGGTGGCTCCCTGAGTTCAAGGCCAGCCTGATCTACAGCTCCAGTTTCAGGGCAGCCTCAGCTACACAGAAAAACCCTGTCTTAAAAAATAAACAAAACCGGGGCTGGAGAGATGGCTCAGTGGTTAAGAGCACCGTCTGCTCTTCCAGAGGACCCGGGTTCGATTCCCAGCACCCACATGGCAGCTGACAACTGTCTGTAGTTCCAGTTGCAGGCAAACACCAAGGCAAATAAATAAGTAAATAAATAAAGTTAAAAAAATTAAAAAAAAAAAAAAATAAAAATAAACAAAACCCCACAAGTGTACACCACCATATCTGGCTGTAAACTACGTAATATGCTTTTCTTCTGGTAAAAATACTTAACAGATGTTGGATTCATCTTCACACTCAGAAAGATATAGAATGGAGCCAGGCAATAGTGGTGCATGCCTTTAATCCCAACACTTAGAGGCAGAGGCAGGTGGATCTAGTTCGAGGCCAGCCTGGTCTATAGAGTGAGTTCTAGAATGGCCAAGGCTAAACAGAGAAACTCTGTCTCAAAAAATAAAAATCATATTCTTTTTTTTTTTTTTTTTTAAATATTTATTTATTTATTTGCCTTGGTGTTTTGCCTGGAACTGGAACTACAGACAGTTGTTAGCTGCCATGTGGGTGCTGGGAATCGAACCCAGGTCCTCTGGAAGAGCAGACGGTGCTCTTAACCGCTGAGCCATCTCTCCAGCCCCTAAAAATCATATTCTATCCTTGAAATTTCTAAAACATGTAACCAATACTCCCTAATATCTTCATCCTTAAAAGAATTTTAGAAAGAAACAAATATCATGGCATCTGCCTAAAATCCCAATACTTGGGAGACTGAGGCAGGATCTCAAGTTTGAGGCCAGCCTGGGCTACATAATGAGACTGTATCTCAAAGAAAGAAAAATGATAAAGATGAAAGAATTAAGTACATGCCTTTCTGCCAAGAGATACCTGCAGAAACCTCCTAAACTTTTCTACAAATATAAGGGATAGTTTTAAAAATAAACTGCAGTTCATCATATTTAAAAAGTAACAAATCTCGGGGCTGGAGAGATGGCTGAGAGGTTAAGAGCACTGACTGTTCTTCCAGAGGACCTGAGTTCAATTCCCAGCAAAACCACATGGTGGCTCACAACCATCTATGATGAGGTCTGGTGCCCTCTTCTGTAAAACTGTATGCATAATAAATAAATAAATCTTAAAAAAAAAAAAAAAAAGTAACAAAACTCATAGTTAGCTGCACCAACAAAAAAAATATATCCTCACAAGCTCCAAAATACTATTACAGACAGTACCTCCTTGTAAGGTTCTAAGTATTGTATCATCCCTAGAGAATAGCATCGTCAGCAGAGCCTGATGGTAGATACAAGAAATGACAGTAGCTAAGGAGGCACCCAGAGAATAGGACTCACCTACTAAGTCTAGGATGTAAACCAAACATCGTGATATCAGCACTTACAAGGTAAGAACAGGAGGATGAAAAGTTTGAAGCCAGTCCTGGCTACACAGTGATTTCTAGGCCAGTCTGTGCTACATGAGATCATTTTTCAAACAAACAGGGCATAGACACATATAATCAATGTAATTTAAAAAACAAAAATTTTAGGGGCTGGAGAGATGGCTCAGTGGTTAAGAGCACCGTCTGCTCTTCCAGAGGACCCGGGGTTCGATTCCCAGCACCCACATGGCAGCTAACAACTGTCTGTAGTTCCAGTTCCAGGCAAACACCAAGGCTAAATAAATAAAAGTTTTAAAAAAAAAAAAAAATTTCCCAGACAGGGTTTCTTTGTGTAGCTCAGGCTGTCCTGGAACTCACTCTGTAGACCAGGCTGTCCTTGAATTTAGGTATCAGAGTGCCTCTGCCTTCCCAATGCTGGGATTAAAGATATGTACCACCACACCTGTCAAAAGAAAGAAAGAGAGAGAGAGAGAGAAAGAAAGAAAGAAAGAAAGAAAGAAAGAAAGAAAGAAAGAAAGCCAGGTAAAGTGGTACACATCTGTAATCCCAGCACTCAGGAGGCAGTGGCAGGCTAATCTCAGTGAGTTGAGGCCAACTTGGTCTACAGAGCAAGTTCCAGGCCACACAGTGACCATTTTATAAATAAGTAAATAAATAAACAATAAAGTCTGGATTGTGACATCAGGCCTGATGGCCCAGAGCTATAATCCCAACTAAGTGAAAGGATGAGTCAGAAAAATCTTATCTTCAAAGACAGCCTGAGCAATTTAGTGTACCTCTACCTCAAAATAAAACAAAGAGTGTTAAGGGAGAGAAGCTTACCTACCACATTTGAAGTCTAGGTTCAATCCCTGGTATCCTTTAGAAGTACTTATATAAAGGAATCATAAATCAGGGATACTGACTCCTGCTTGAAAACTCATTTTTTTTTTTCAAAGAAATTCTTATTTATTTATATAATGTTCTGTCTGTAGGCATGCAGGCCAGAAGAGGGCACCAGATCTCATTATAAATGGTGGTTGCTGGGAATTGAACTCAGAACCTCTGGAAGAACAGCCAGTGCTCTTAACCTCTGAGCCATCTCTCCAGCCCTTAAAAACCCACTATTTAAGAAGACAAGGCCCCACAAACTGCCACTGCAAGTCTGAGGCCAGTCTGGGCTACAAAGTGAAATCCTGGTTCCCAGGAAAAAAAGGGGACAGGGGTCTAGGGAAATTATTCAGTGGATAAAATGTTTGTCATACAAACATGAGATCCTAAATTCCATCCCATTACACCTACATAAAGTCTCCTGTGATGACTCATGCTTGTAATCCCAGCACAGGAGAAGCAGAGACAAGAGTCTTACTGCCAGCCAGTCTAGTCAATCAGTGAACTCCAGGTTCAAGGAGCAAATATGTCTCAAAATGTAAGGTGAACTATCAATTCCTGGCTTATACATACACACCTATCCCCAAAACCATGACTTTGAGAAAGTAAAAAGGATTATTATCCCACAGATTACTTATTAAAAAGGGAGAAAGAGACAATAGAAATCTAGTGATTCCTGAATCACATTTATATTGATAGTGAAACTGTCATCAGGTGTTTCTAGTGATACACAATGAGAGAGAGCTAAAATCACTTTAGTACCCCAGCTTGTTTGTTTTTGGTTTTTTTTTTTATTACTATAAAAAAAAAAGTCATACTTTTTATCCATGTATCCCCTTGTTCAGGCTCCCTTCCCCCTCCTGCCCCTCCCAGTCACTCACTCTTCTTTCCATCAGTTTATCTCCTCCCCAGCAAAGGCAGGAGGTCCCAAGGTAGCTTAGTTCAGCATCTACTCCAGGCAGATCTGCTTTCCTCACCCCAACATCAAGACTGAGTCAGGTGTTTCTCTGGAGGGAATGGGCTCCAAGGTGTTTCAGATCCCAAGCTGTTTAGTAGTTGGGGTCTGCAGCTTGGACATGCTTAACTTTATTTGTTTAAAGTCCACCAATGAGTGAGTACATCCCCTGCTTATGTTTCTGAGTTTGTGAGACCTCCCTCAGGAGGATATTCTCCAAATCCATCCATTTGCCTGCAAATTTTAGGATATCACTTTTAAAAATGTTTAACATGAATCTGACCTAAAGAACAAACACTCAGATAGCCGGTGTGGAGGCGCACACCTTTAGTCCTAGCACTCTTGAGGCAGAGGCAGGTGGGTCTCTGAGTTCCAAGCCAGCCTGGTCTTCAAAGAGAGTTCCAGGATGGCCAGGACAACAGAGAACCCCAGTCGGGAATAACAAACAACAATAATAAAAAAGCAACCAGCTGCTGGGGGTCCAGCTCAGTGTCAAAACAATTGCCCCACAAGCTGGGGGGGCCCTGGGGCTCTGATCACTAACTGCAAAATAAAGTAAGTAAATAAAATTTTACAGAGTACAACACAAGAAATCAACTTTACTTTTTACTATCTTTGTTTTGAGACAAGATCTCTGTAGCCTAGAGCTCACCATGTAGGTCATTTTGGCCTTGAACTCACAAAGATCCACCAGTCTCTTGCCTTCTAAGTGCTGGGACCACATCTGGCTAAAATAAAATAAAAAAAAAAATAGATTATAGATTCTAAAAGCCAAGTCCAATAGCAGGAAACAGGGGACAAAAAAACTATAAAACAACTTAACACTTACATTCAGCTTTCCACAAATAACTGTTAGCATCACTGGAACTCTTCATGCACATGTGTGCCTACATATTACTAGAATTAAACTGGAAGCTTCACATGCTGGCAACTGCTCTACCACTATGCTACATCACCAGTCCTGCTTTAGTCTTTAGAAAAAGAAAAAAAATCACAAATATCATCTTTATTTCCTTACAAATATTGTGAAAATACAGGGCAGGAATGCTCATTTCAACTTCAGTAAGAACCAAAAATACCATCTCTAATGGTATACTCTACCTGCTATTTCTAAAATTACCATTTCTGCTACGATTTCACTAATTATTGTTAGATTTAATTTTTTTTTAATCAAATGAGTGTAGTGGTGAATGTCTTTAATCCCAGCACTAGTGAGGCAGAAGCAGTGAGTTGCAGGCAAACCAGGTACATAGGAAGTCCAGACAAGCCACTGACTGTCCTACAACTCCCTCTGTAGACCAGGTTGGCCTTGAAGTCACAGAATCCTGCCTGGCTCTGCCTCCCGGGTACTAAGATCAAAGTCATGCACCACTAATGTCCATCAAAAGAGAATTTTTAAAAGACAACTTACCAACTTCCTGACTCTCCATAATCTATGTTCATTTTTTGTCATACATAAAAAAATAGCACTTAAAGAGATAAAAATAAGGATTTCTTCCTACATAAAGCTCACATTAGCTTTATGACTTTAAGAAAACCATACAAAGGATGTTAGCTACACAGCTCAGGAGTAGATCAGTTGCCTTGCACATGCAAAGCCCTAGGTTTCATTCACAGCAATGCAAATTTTACAATAAATAAATGAATAAAGTCCATTTATTTTAAGGGGGGGCAGATAGCGCACGCAGTTGGTAGAGGGTTTCCCACACAAGCCTGAGGATCAGAGTTCAGATCCAGCACCTACATAATAAGCCAGCACAGTGCGGTGCCCGTAATTCCTACACTGGGGCAGCAAGACAGGAGAATCCTGGGGCCTGCTGGCCAGCCAGTAAGAGACCTTGTCTCAAAAACTAAAATGAAGCTGTTAGGTGATAGTGACACACCCCTTTAATCCCAGCACTCTGAGTTTGAGGCTAGCCCGGTCTACAGAGTGAGTTCCAGGACAGCCAGGACTACACAGAGAAACCCTGTCTCTTGGAAAACAAACAAATAAAAAATAAGAAGAAGATACAGTAAGACATTCAGCATGAAACTCTGGCTTCCAAAGCCATCAGCATGTGTAAGCACATCAGCATATACACACCCATAACACATAAGGAAAAAGAAAATCAGCTCATACTAACATTTTCTTTTACAAGCTTAAAGGGCTTCAAATATTTTAAAGTGTGGGGATGCCTCAGCACAAAAAATCAAAAGAGCAAAAACTCACTTCCCTTTCTTCAGCACATTATCTTGCTGATTCCCCAGTAGACGAGATGAAATATCCAGTCTGATCCATCTTTCACAACTACTATTCTAGTATGATTCATATGCTTTAAAAAAAAAAAAAAAGCCACCTACATTCCCAGCGCTCGGAAGAGAGAGGTGAAAGAGCTCTAGCTACCCAGTTCTAGGCCAACAGCAATTAAGCCCTTGATTCCAGCATATAATGTCATCCTGTCTGCTTCCCCCTTCCACCTCCTACTGAAAGACAGTCTTCTCCAAAGCTTTTGGTTTTTTGAAACAGGGTTTCTCCTGGAACTCTATCTGCAGACCAGGCTGGCCTCCAACAAGATCCTCCTGCTTCTGCCTCCCCAGTGCAGGGTTTAACCACCAACACCTGGCCCAAAGCCTATTTTTTTAAAAAAACTTTATTTATTTATTTGCCTTGGTGTTTGCCTGGAACTGGAACTACAGACAGTTGTTAGCTGCCATGTGGGTGCTGGGAATCGAACCCGGGTCCTCTGGAAGAGCAGACGGTGCTCTTAACCGCTGAGCCATCTCTCCAGCCCCCCCAAAGCCTATTTTTATTTCAGGAATTCCTCATCATTCTGAGCCATGGATATTGCTTTTGACAGTTTGGTGAAGCTTAAGGTCCCCTTCTCAGATTGCTTTAAAACACAAAATTCATATAAGTACAAAGGAAATCTATTATACTGACATTGTGAAATGAAAAACTGACATGAACAACTATAGCATATTGCTTACATAGGATATAACAGAAACTCACAAACTCAAATTTATCGATAAACAGATAGAATATTTTGAGATAACTCCAAGAAAATATCTGTAATTTTTATTGGTGGCAAACTCACAGGGATTGCTAGTACTATTGTGGTTTGTTGCCTGCTTTCATGACTGATGGCAACCCTCAGTTTCAATTACTGGTTTGTAAATAAAGGTGTAATTTTACCCTCATTCTCCCTAAAGGAGTAGTTACATTCTATCTACATTCAATCCACTGAGGAACCCCAGGTTGAAAATTCTAGTTACAAGCCCTCATCCCTTTTACTCAAACTCAAAATTTTCATTTTTCAAGTTTGATTTTTACTGAATTTTAACGTCAAAAATAAAGTCCTCCTTGTCCTACCTCTCCTCTGACACCTCACTATATTTAACTTTATGTAGTTATGCATTGAATCCCGTAAGTTTCTGCGGTCTGCCCAGCCAGAACCCAGGACAATTTTGCCCGTCAATAAAAGGCTACATTAAAAGAAGAGAGATGGAAAGAACAGACGCTTGCAGACCACCACCAGCAAGTACACAGACGCCAAGCCCGGCGCGCGATTGCGTGTACACGGTGTCCCCAGCCCCGAGCGGGACGCACGTTACTGGCGCCGCTCGGGAGCCATTCGGTTCGCTCCAGGCTTCCGCGGCTCGGCTGCCCACCTGCCCCGGACGCCCACGGAGGCGACCCGCGCCACTTCGCCCCTTCCCGCAGCGTCGCGCTCCCACCCCATCCCCCACTCACCCTGTGTCCCCGCCGCCCCAGGCAGACCTCCGGGGCCCACACGCTGCCACCTCTCCCGCGGGGCCCGGCCGTGCGGCTTCCCACCCGAGCGGCGCCCGGCGCGGGGCAGGCCCGGGGCCCAGGGATCGGGGCGGGGCGGCCGTCAGGCGCGGGCTGCAGTGCTAGGCCGGACCGCGGGGCTGCCGAGCCCGGAGAGGAGCACGCGGCGCGGGCCATCCGAGGACGCGCACTCACCGATGAGGTCATACGGGGGACGGCGCCCAGGTCCCCGCTGGACGGCCACTCAGCCTCGGAGCCGTCGCTGCGAAGTGCCACCGCCGCCCAGCCGCCGACACAGATGGCCTGTCGGTTTCCCTGCCTCCTGCGGCGGCGCTGCCCCCTCGCCAGTGCGCGTGCGCGGCGCCGCGGGGCCCCCTGGGATCGGTGGTCCGGCCGGCGGCCGCCCTTCCGCTCCCGGTAGAGTCGCCTCGCCCGGACCTGCCCGCCGAACACTGCTCTCACCTCTTCGTGTACCTGGTGATAGAGAAAACATGCACAAGAAAATGACACTCCTCGCTTGCCCGGGACATCATTCTCTCTCTCACTCACTGATGTGATATACGCACTCACACTTCCTTTCAGTTAAAAGCTATGTCAATTGGGCGGTATCTTCATTTTTATTATTAAATCTAATTTCCCACTTCTCGTTTTGTCTATTTTTATCGGAAACCACACAGTTTCATAAAATGGGATTAAATTTTGTGTTGGGTTTAAAAAAAAAATGACATGTGATGCGTCATAGAAATCTTAAAATTAGAACACACCTTAAAGGTCATCGGTACAGGTCCGGCCCATGCAGGGATACCCTGCCGCAAGTTGAACCAGATGGCCTCCTGAGTCACTTCTGTTCGGAGGTTCCAATATCAGGCAGCTCACAACTTCTAAGAAGTGCAGCATGCTCTACTGTTGGACAGCTCTAAAGGGTAGAAAGTTCTGCCGCCTGCTGAGCTGAAACCCTCTTCCCTTTTCTGTCTTCCCTTCGCTACTGTTAGGCTGCCTGATAGGATGGCTCCTGCTTGGAGACAATGAATATATATATCCTCCAACAACACCAGGAGGAAAGAAAAAAAAAGAATGAAAACTCATCTTCCCAACTATTTCAAATATAAATCAGATCCCAGGTTCTTTCCCATCACTCTTCCATACACCTCCTTAAAATTCATCAGAATTTAACTGTCATGGTAGCTCACACCAGTAATATCAATCAGGATTTGAAAGGGTGCGGCAGGAGAATTCAAACCAGCCTTAGTTACTTACACAGCATGTCCAGGTCAGCCTGAGTTATCCCGTAAGACTCTAACTCAAAAGATTTTTTTTTTTTTTTGACAGAATTTGCTACCTCATTACAACAGCATTGAGCACAGCAGTTCAGATGTTACTGGTACCATGTTGCTATTCAACAGAGTAGAGAAGTGAGTTTAATTAAAGATTGTTAGTTGGTTCTGTTACATAGTAAAAAGCACCAAGAAGATCAAAAAGCAAATGGATACAATTTACAACCTAAAATGGAGAGGAACTCCCATAGATTAAAAAAATATAACAATAGGGGCTAGAGAGATCGCGCAGGGTTAAGAGCACTGATTGTTCTTCCAAAGGTCCTGAGTTCAATTCCTGGCAACCACATGGTGGCTCACAACCATCCCTAATGACATCTGATACCCTTTTCTGTGTACTGTATACATAATAAATAAATCTAAAAAAAAAAAAAAAAAAAAAGGGAAAGGAAATCAGAACTCAGGCTGGAATTGGTGACCCATGACTTTAAGAGGAGGAGGAGGGGCTGGATAGATGGTTTAGCAGTTAATAGCACTGGTTGCTCCTGCAGAGGTCCTGAATTCAATTCCCATCACCACATGGTGGCTCACAACCATCTATAATGAGATCTGGTACCCTCTTCTATATATTGTGTCCATAATAAATAAATCTTTTTTTAAAAAAGGGGGGGCTGGAGAGATGGCTAAGCGGTTGAGAGCACTGACTGTTCTTCCAGAGGATCTAAGTTCGATTCCCAGCAACCACATGGCAGCTAATAACTGTCTGTAATTTCAAGATCTGACACCCTTACACAGTTATACATGCAGGGAAAACACCAATTCACATAAAATAAAAATAAATAATAAAAAAAAGAATATGACATTCTTACCAGAATCCTGGATCACTGTAACAGTGATTCTTACAGGTTGTGGAGGAAGTCTTATACTCTATACATTTTATATACATATGGGATAGAAAAAAATCAAAATTAATAAATTTAGGGGAGATGGTCAGAATTTAGAAAATAGTGCTAGGGGGCTGGAGAGATGGCTCAGCGGTTAAGAGCACTGACTGTTCTTCCAGAGGACCTGAGTTCGATTCCCAGCATCCACATGGCAGCTAACAATTGTCTATAATTCCAAGATCTGACACCCTTACACTGTAATACATGTAGGCAAAACATCAATTCACATAAAATAAAAAATAAAATAAAATGCATTTATTTTAAAAAAAAAAAGAAAGAAAGAAAATAGTGCTAGAACTACTCTATAGGGCAGATCACCTGTTCTCTTTCTAAAATTTGTCATAGTAATAACAAATTTCAGGACAGGGCTACACAGAGAAACCCTGTCTCAAAAAAAAACCAACCAAACAAAAAATTAAAGACATAGAAATTTCTTTAACGATGCTCTGGGGCTGGATATGTTAGCCCATGCCTTTATTTTCAGCATCCTGGAGGCAAAAGCAGAAACTCTATAAATTAAAGGATAGCCTGATCTGCATAATGAGTTACATGCCAGATAGGGATACATAGTGAAATTTTGCTCTCAAAAAAAAAAAAAAAAAACCAAGAAGAGGGGCTGGAGAGATGGCTCAGTGGTTAAGAGCACTGACTGCTCTTCCAGAGGACCCAGGTTTGATTCCCAGCACTCACATGGCAGCTCACACCTGTCTGTATGTCCAGTTCCAGGCAAACACCAAGGCAAATAAAGTAAATAAAGTTTAAAAAAAAAAAAAAAAAGAAGAAGAAGAAGAAGGAGAAGGAGGAAGGAGGAAGGAGGAGGAGGAGAAGAAGAAGAAGAATCCTTTAATCCCAGCACATTGAAGGTCATGGGACAACTTGTAGGAATTTGTTTTCCCTTCTACAAGGTAGGACCTGAGATTAGAACTCAGGTCATCAGACTCGATAGCAAACACCTCAGCTTTCTGAATCATCCTTCTGATACCACCACCACCCCATTAATGTCTTTTTATTGTTGATTCATTTATTTATTTGCAATGTTAGGGATGGTCCCAGGGAAACCAACCTGGAGCCTCAAACATGCTGTAAAAGTGTTCTGCAAGTCCTCTATCTACTGCTGAAAGCCACACACCCAGCCTGTCGTGATTAAAATCAACAATTAGGGGCTGGAGAGATGGCTCAGAGGTTAAGAGCACTGACTGTTCTTCCAGAGGACCTGAGTTCAATTCCCAGCAAAACCACATGGTGGCTCACAACCATCTATGATGAGGTCTGGCGCCCTCTTCTGTAAAACTGTATGCATAATAAATAAATAAATCTTTAAAAAAATAAATAAATAAATAAATAAATAAATAAATAAAAAATAAAATCAACAATTAGTCTGTACAATCAGAAAACCTTATATCATTAACCATTGTTAACCTGGAATTCAATTTACTACCTAGAAATAAATATGCATTTGGCCTTATAAAGAGTTATTTGTATTTTTTAATTATGTGTGTGTATGTGCATCTGTGCACATGAGTACAAGTGACCAAGGGGGATAGGGGTATTGATTGGATCCCCTAGAACAGAAGGAATAGACCAATGGGAGCCAACTGACATGATGCAGGAAACCAAGCTTGGGTGCTACGAAAGAGCAATATTCCCTCTTAACTACAAGCCATCTCTCCAGCCCCATATTTTAACCCTAAAACAGAGAAAGCAACAACTCTATTCAATTCAGTAGTTATTGAGATAAAACCAGCTGAGCACACCTTTAATCCCAGCACGTGGAGGCAGAGAAGCAGGTGGATGTGAGTTCAAGGCCAGCCTGGTCTACAGAGGGAGTTATAAGACAGCCAAAGCTACACACAGAGAAGCCTTCTCTTGAAAATCCGGGGGGGAAAAAAAAAGATGAAGCAAAAGGAAGAGAAAATTCTCTTGATTTCTTCCTAGTTCAACACAGAGAAAACCATTCTTGTCAATTTGTGTGTGTGTGTGATACAAATAAGATTACTTTTTACAGCCTATTCTATGTTCTACAACATTCTTTTTATTGAACACTATATCTCAAGCATATTTCCTTCTCAGTATATAAAGAATGACCTCATTGGCAGGATGTCCATGGCTCATTCTTTTAATCCCAGCACTGAGGATCCGAATCCGGCACATCTCTGTGAGTCTGAAGCCAACCTGGGCTACATGGTGAGACTAAAGTAAGATGGCTAGAGATATAAAGCAGTGGTATACTGGAGGCCATGAATTTTGAACAGTGTGGGAAAACGGAAGTCATTGAAATAATGACTGACAGAGGCAGTGGGAAAAAGAGAGGGCTTGCTTTTGTCATCTTTGATGAAAATGACTCTGTGGACAAGACTGTTATTCCAAAGTACCATACTGTGAATGGCCACAACTGTGAAGTAAGAAAAGCCCTGTCAAAGCAAGAGATGGCTAGTGCTTCATCCAGCCAAAGAGGTGGAAGTGGTTCCGGGAACTTTAGTGGCGGTTGTGGAGGCAGTTTTGGCAGCAATGACAATTTTGGGCAAGGAGGAAATTTCAGTGGTTCTGGTGACTTTGGTGGCAGCCATGGTGGTGGTGGTCGGTATGGTGGCAGTGGGGATGTCTATAATGGATTTGGTAATGATGAAAGCAATTTTGGAGGTGGTGGAAGCTACAATCATTTTGGCAATTATAACAATCAGTCTTCAAATTTTGGACCAATGAAGGGAGGAAACTTTGGAGGCAGAAGCTCTGGTCCTTATGGTGGTGGAGGCCAGTACTCTGCTATACCACGAGATCAAGGTGGCTATGGTGGTTCCAGCAGCAGCAGCAGCAGCTATTGCAGTGGCAGGAGGTTCTAGTTACAGCCAGGAAACAAAGCTTAGCAGGAGAGGAGAGCCAGAGAAGTGACAGCAAAGCTACAGGTTATAACAGATTTGTGAACTCAGCCAAGCACAGTGTTGGCAGGGCCTAGCTGCTACAAAGAAGACATGTTTTAGACAATACTCATGTGTATGGGCAAAAAAACTCCAGGACTGTATTTGTGACTAATTGTATAACAGGTTATTTTAGTTTTTGTTCCGTGGAAAGTGTAAAGCATTCCAACAAAGGGTTTTACTGTAGACCTTTTTTCACCCATGCTGTTGATTGCTAAATGTAATAATCTGATCATGACGATGAATAAATATGTCTTCTCTTTTTTTTTTTTTTAATGTGCTGTGTAAAGTTAGTCTACTCTGAAGTCATCTTGGTAAAACTTCTCCAACAGTGTGAAGTTAGAATCCTTCAGAGTGGTGCCAAGTTCCATTTGGAATTTATTTGTAGTTGCTTGGGTAGAAAAGCCATTGTCTTCAAAACGCTGGTATAGTTAAACTGCCGATTATTGTGACTTTAATGAGTTTCGCCATTAAAAGGATCATCCAAGCAAAGTCACATTTTGTTATAAAATGGCTGTTGGCACACCCTATGCAATACAAAAATTGAATGATGGTATCAGATAAAATAACAGTGAAAATGAAGCTTATGTATCATCCATTATCATGTGTAATCAATAAATGATTTAATTTTCTTGGAAAAAAATAAGTTGAATGTTGCCAGGTGGTAGTCAGCAGCAGGGGCAGCAGAGCATACCTTTAACCCCCAGAGGGGTACACATGCAGAGGGCAGCCTGGTCTACAAAGTGAGTTCCAGGACAGTCAGGGCTGTTACACAAAGAAGTCATGTCTCAAAAAAACAAAACAATAACAACAAAAAAAGCTGAGTGTTTAGACCCAGACTGAGGCTTGCTCGAATTTCTTGGAGAGACTATCAAACAAAAAGATAAGGATCCGTGACTTTGGAAAGAGGCTTTGTCTCTGATTCTTTGTTGTCTAATGTTGGGGATTTCTGTTTTGCTCTCCTGCTAGGATGAAATGAGTTAATGTGCATGAAAATATTCTGAGAGGTAGAGAGTAGTGTTAATGTTCCTTATATAGATACTATGAAAAGACATTTAAAATATTTAAAAAGACTTTATGTGTCATGACTGTTTTGCCTGCATGCATATATGTGCAACATGTGTGTGCCTGGTGCCCATAGAGGTCAGAAAGGGACATTGAATCCCCTGGAACAGGAGTTAGGATGGCTATTTGCAACCATGTGGGGACTAGGAACTAAACCACTGAGCCTTGTTCCAGCCCTCAGAAGACATTTTATCAATCCAACTTTTTCAGTAAAGCACTGCAGGAGACTCAGTTTAGTGTGTGTGTGTCTGTCTGTCTGTTTCTGTGTGTGTTTCTGTATGTGTGTGTATATTTCTCTGTGTATGTATATTTCTCTGTGTGTGTGTGTGTATTTCTGCGTGTGTTTCTGAATGTGTGTATATATTTCTGTGTATGTGTATTACTCTGTGTGTGTGTATTTGTGTGTTTGGTGTGTGTGTATGTGTTTGTGTGTATATTTCTCTGTGTATATGTATTTCTGTGTGGGGTGTGTGTGTATTTCTGTGTGTGTTTGGTGTGTGTGTGTTTCTGTATGTGTGTGTATATATATTTATCTGTGTATGTGTATTTCTGTGTGTTTGGTGTGTGTGTATGTGTTTGTGTATGTATTTCTCTATATGTGTGTATTTCTGTGTAGGATGTATGTGTGTATTTCTGTGTGTGTTTGGTGTATGTGTTTGTGTGTATATTTCTGTGTATGTGTTTCTGTGTGTGGGATGTGTGTGTATTTCTGTGTGTGTTTGGTGTGTGTGTGTTTCTATATATGTGTGTGTATATTTCTGTGTATGTATTTCTTTGTGTGTTTCTGTATGTGTGTGTGTTTGTGTTTGGTGTGTGTATGTGTTTGTGTGTGTTTGGTGTGTATATGTGTTTGTGTGTATATTTCTCAGTGTATGTGTATTTCTGTGTGGGGTGTGTGTGTATTTCTGTATGTGTTTCTGCATGTGTGTTTCTGTATGTGTGTTTCTGTATGTGTGTGTGTGTATTTCTGTGTATGTATTTCTTTGTGTGTTTCTGTATGTGTTAGTGTGTATATTTCTGTATGTATGTATATTTCTCTGTGTATGTGTATTTCTGTGTGTTTGATGTGTGTGTTTCTGTATGTGTGTGTATGTTTGTGTGTATATTTCTGTATGTGCATGTGTATTTCTCTGTGTATGTGTATTTCTATGTGGGGTGTGTGTGTATTTCTGTGTGTGTTTGGTGTGTGTGTGTGTGTTTGGTGTGTGTGTAGGCCTTTGGAGTCAAAGGACAGTTATCAGGAGCTAGTTCTCTCCTGCCACCTTGTGGGAGTCAAGGATCAAACTAGGTCATGTAACAGGGCCCCAACCCTCAGCATAACTGACTCCATGGAGGAAATACCATCCAGGCAGTAAAACTCAGCACATACATAGTACCACCTTGTCAACACTAAGACAAAGACCTAATCCATCAAAGTCCAGTTCTGAGAAATTCTCTGATGTACTAATCTTGCTTTTTGACTTTTCTAGTTCTAACTACTGACTAACTGTACTTGTTAACTGAAGTATCTCAACCCAGAGCATGATTTTTCTTTTTTAGCTCAAAAGCTCACCTTAAGAAAGGCTAGTCACTGGTTAGCTTAATGAAGACTTTCTATTGGCTTAAACTCTTGTCCAAGTGATATTCTCTGGTGAACGCTCCCCAGAACAATCAGGTCTACAAATAAACACTAAGACATCTCACCTAACCTGAGAGTCAGTTTTCAAGATTTCTTTCAGTGAAAATTAGTCTCTATTTTGAATTCAACAAAAGCTGTTGGAAATGTTAGAGTGTCACATCTAACTGGGGCCGACTAGTGCACGCCTATAATCCCAGAGGCAAGTGGATGTCTATGAGTTAGAAGCTAGTCTGAGCTACATAGTGAGCTCTAAGCCAACCAGGGTTGCATAATAAGATCCTGCCAGAAAATGAGTGCCACATCTAGTTGCTTCTCTTATATTAAAATACCTCAACAGACATAGTGGCACATGCCTTTAGTCGTAGCACCTGGGAGGCAGATGACTGTGAGTTCCAGCCAGCCTGGTCTACAGAGTGAGTTCCAGGACAGCCAGGGCTCTTGCACAGAGGAACTCTGTTTTGAATAACCAAAATAAATGAATGAATAAAGGAATGAATAAAATAAAACACCTCACATATATTTAATCTTATATTTAAGTTAAAATGCATATATGTATTTTAATTAAAATAAAAATTAAGTGGACTTTATCTTTCAGTATATTTCCTCAAAAATAATAATTTTTAGTTTTGCATTTCTCATCTTTTGTTTTGTTTTATGGAGATGGGGCTCCCTATGAAGTCTAGGCTGGCCTTGAACTCATTATCTTCCTTCTTCCTGACTTGGCCTTTGCAAGAATGTATCACTAAATCCATCTTATATATTACTATATATATCATATAATATTACATATTACATATATTATGTGTATATGTGCATATATATATATATATGTATATGCATATATATATGTATATGTATATATATATATACATATTACAATGCAGAGAGTTGAATTTAGGGCCTGGTACATTTGAAACAAGCAACTGAACTACAAACCCTAGGGGTTTTTTGTTTTTGTTTTTTGGGTTGTTTTTTTTTTTTTTTTTTGAGTCAGTGTTTCTCTGTGTAACTTTATTCAAGGCTGTCTTGGAACTTGCATTGAAGACCAGACTGGCCTCAAATTCACAGAGATCCACCTGTCTCTACCTCCCAAGTGCTGAGATTAAAGGCGTGCACTACCACTACCTGGCTATTTTTAGATTTATTTGGATTTTGTTTTATGTATATGAATGTTTTTACTTGAATGTATGTACACTAGGTGTGTGCCTAGTATATGCAGAGGCCAGAAAGGTTGTTGGATCCCCTGGAAATGAAGTTACAGATAGTTTCTTTTTTTTTTTTTAAAAAAAAAAAAAACTTTATTTATTTATTTATTTATTTGCCTTGGTGTTTGCCTGGAACTGGAACTACAGACAGTTGTTAGCTGCCATGTGGGTGCTGGGAATCGAACCCGGGTCCTCTGGAAGAGCAGACGGTGCTCTTAACCGCTGAGCCATCTCTCCAGCCCGTTACAGATAGTTTCAATCATCATGTAGATGCTGGGAATCAAACCCAGATACTCTGCAAGAGCAATAAGTGCTCTAGAATACTGAGCCATCTCTCCAGCCCCATCTTGCCTGTGTATTAACATGAGGTACATATACACTATATAGTCCTTATAATCCTTATCCTTAGTGCTATGTGTAGCACTAGTTTAATTTTTAAATGATTAATTTAAATTTATTTTATGTGCAATGACTTTAAGGTATCAGTTCCTCTGAAACTGGAGTTACAGATAGTTGTGAAGTGCTATATGGGTGCTGGGAGTTGAACTTGGGTCTTCTGGGAGAGCAGTCAGTGCCCTTAATCACTGAGCCATCTGTCCAGCCCAATATAACCCACTTTAATTTCTGAAAAAGTGTTTGAATATACAAGCCAGGCACGGTGGTTATTGCTGCATAGAGATTGCAGCAACCTCAGAAATGTAAGGCAGAAAGATTGCTACAAGTTTAGGCCAGTGTGAGTTACAGTGAGCTCCACAACAGGCTGAACGAAACACAGATGCCTTACTTGTCTTAAAAAAAAAGGCAGGAAGAAAGAGTGAGCCAGTTGGTCAGTGATGTGGACTGACATACAGAGGTGCTATCTCAAAGCCTGACCACCTGAGCTCTATCCATGGCACATCACATGGTGAAAGAAGGCAACCAGCTTCCACAAGCTGTCCTCATTGGCCACACTGCACACACACAAACTGGGCTAGGGAAATTGTTCCATGAATAAATCACTTGCTGTGCAAGCATGAGGACCAAAGTTTGTACCCCCCTGTCCACCCCCCCCACGGCAAAAAAAATCAAAAACAGGGCAGTAGTGTCCCAGTCTTCCTACCACAAGAAAGATGGCAGAGAGAGGAGAATTTCCAAAAGCTCACAGGCCAGCCAGATGTATTCAGCAATAAACAATCCTGCATAAATGATACCTAAGCCTGGTGAGTCTTACCCTAGCTTAGCTTTATCACTGATTGAAATGTATTTTCTTTTTTTTTTTTTTTTTTTTTTTAAACTTTATTTATTTATTTATTTGCCTTGATGTTTGCCTGGAACTGGAACTACAGACAGTTGTTAGCTGCCATGTGGGTGGTGGGAATCGAACCCGGGTCCTCTGGAAGAGCAGACGGTGCTCTTAACCACTGAGCCATCTCTCCAGCCCCCGAAATGTATTTTCTTAACTCATAGGAGCACAAGCAAATTGAGCTGGTTTAAATTTCTAGATAAAATCTTCTATTTCCTTATCAAAATATTTATAAAATATGCAGCTGTTTTGTGTCCTCTGTACCTGAAGATAATGACATACCCTGTAGAGGTTAAAAACCAGACTTCCCAGGGTTGACAGGATGTCTCAGTGGTTAGGAGCATGTGCTACTCCTGAAGGACTTGTTATAAGTATCCATATGGCAGCTAACAGTGGTCTGTAACTTCAGTGCCATATGTTCTTATGCCCTCTTCTTGCTTTCAAGGGTGCATGTGGTTCACTGACACACATGTAGGTAAAACATCATATATACAAAATAAAAATAAACCTTAAGAAATCAAGCTTTTCCCACATCCTAAGCAACAATTTAGGAGGTAGAGGCAGGAAGATGAGGTAGATGAGGTCATCCTTTGCCAGCCAGCACCAGAGTGAGAGACTCTGTCTTAGAAAGCAAACGGGCAGGACTGGAGAGATGGCTTAGTGGTTAAGAGCAGTGACAGCTTTTCCAGAGGACAAGGGTTCAATTCCCAGCACCCACATGGATGCTCACAACTGTCTGTAATTCCAGTTCCCAGTTCCAGGCAAACACCAAGGCAAATAAAATAAATAGTTGGGTTTTTTTTGTTTTTGTTTTGTTTTGTTTTGTTTTGTTTTTTTAAAGCAAGCAAATGGGCTGAAGAGATGGCTCAGTGGTTATGAGTATATCCTGTTCTTTCAGAGTTCTAGTTCTCCTTAGGTGGTTCTCAACTGCCTGTGCTCCAACTTTAGGGGACTCTAATACTTGGCCTCTCAGGGTACTTGTACTCATGTGCACAGACACATACACATAATTTAACATTAATAAAAATAAACCAAACAATGACAACAAAATCAAATTACATGGTTCAAAGGCTCAAATCCTGGCTCCACAACGTCTTGAGTGTGTGACTCTTTGCGTAAACTTCTGGATCTCTTGGCTCTTCCATTCCTAAGTTCTAAGATGTGGTGGAAAAAATGCTTCCATAAGAGTGAAAAGCAAACTAAGCATGATGACAATGACATTTCTTCACTTCCAGCACTCAGAACACAGAGGCAAGAGGATTCTGCAAGTTCAAGGCCAGCCTGCTATAGAAACGGAGTTTCAGGACAACCAGGGTTACATAAAGAGACCCTGTCTCAAAAAACAAACCAACAAAGAACCTGTGTACACTAATCATAGCTCTTATGATGCCTTTAACATTCAGCAAATAATGTCTATCTGTGTACTTACCTATTTAATTCCACAAGGATTGTACCTTAGAATATGCCATAATAAATAAATTACTTGAATTTTATTTCCTTATTTTGAAACTGGAGCTCACTAGGTAGCCTGGCTGGCCTAGAAGTCAATCTGAAGACCAAGCTGGCCTTGAACTCACAGAAATCTACCTGACTTGCCTCTGCCTCTTGAATCTTGGGATTAAAGACCTGTACCAATACACTTGGTTTCATTTATATATACATATATATATGCATTATATATATACACTATATATATGTTTTTTAAAATAATTTATGTGTATGGGTATTTTGCTTGCATGTTTGTGCATCATATGCATGTCTGGTACCTGCATAAGACAGAAGGCATTGGATCCCAAGAACAGATGGTTGTGAGTTGCCATGTAGATGCTGGGAATTGAACCTGGGCTCTGAAACAGCAGCCAATGCTCTTAACCTCTGAGCCATCTCTCCAGCTTCATTTGCCTTGAATTTTAAAGGAGACCACAGCTGGATGTGGTGGTTCACGACTTTAATCTCAACACTGGGGAGGAAAAGGCAGGGGGGGGTCTTTGTGAGTTTCAGGCCAGCTAAGTCTATTTAGCAAGTTCCAGGCCAGACAGGGGTATGTAGTATGTTTAACTAGCAACATTCAGTCTCAAAAAAGAAAAGAACCAGGCAGTGGTGGTACATGCCTTTAATCCTAACACTCTCAAGGCAAAAAGAGTCAGATCACTGAGAGTTCAAAGTCAGCCTGGCTTACAAACCCTGCCTTAATACTACAACTCTTACCCAAGAAAAAAATAGATAAAAAATAATATCACCACTGATATGCTTAGTTCTTTAGCATAGTGGTTCTCAACATGTGAGTCACAATCCCTGACTCTCTCACAGGGGTCACCTTACACCATTGCAAAACACAGATATTTATATCATGATTCATAACAGTAGCAAAATTACTGTTATGAAGTAGCAACAAAAATTAATTTTATGGTTAGAGGGTCAGCACAACATAAGAAACTGTATTAAAAGGTCACAGTACTGGGAAGGTTGAGAACCACTGTTTTAGAAATTGGCCACATAGCCAAACATACTTCAAATCCCAGCACTTGGGAGGTGAGCAGGAAGATAAGAAGTTCAAGGCGTGCTCGATTCGGCAGCACATATATTAAAATTGGAATGATACAGAGATTAGCATGGCCCCTGCGCAAGGATGAGATGCAAATTCGTGAAGCATTCCATATTTTTAAAATTGGTGCCCACTCTGACAGACTCATGAAGAAAACAAACTGTTTAGTTTTCTTCCTAAAAGTGGTTCTAACTGCTTTCAATAAAAATAGCCAAGAAAATAGCCAGTGTTTGAATCTTGGAACCCATAGATATTGCTAATAGGCTTCTCTTGTTCATCACCTTTATTATTCTGTAAGAGAATAGAAAAGTATTTCACGGGAAAGAATATATACAAAGTCCACTGACATCTGGAAGAAGAGTAACTGTAAATTGTGAAGTGTGCTTCAAACTTTTGTTTTTGGTTTTTCTCTTTAGCTTTTTTCACTTATGGAAACATGAGTTTGATGATAGATGCTAGGATCTGACTCAGACTAGTACTGACATGCCTACTCCAAATAAACAAGGAATGGAAAAGTAAAAAAAAAAAAAAAAAAAAGTTCAAGGCTAACCTTGACTACATAGAGTACTAGAGGCAAGCCTAGCCTACCCTAAGCCCTTATCTAACCCAACCCATCCCAAAAGTTAGCAAGACACTCTGTGTGTGTGTGAGAGAGACAGACAGACTTGACTGAGATTGAGACTAGAGCTTCAAGGATGCTAGCCAAGTGCATTCTAACACAGAGCTGCAACTTCAGATTCCTGTTTTGAGCCTGATTTTCAGTTTCCTATTCTAGCCTTGAACTCACTCTGTAGCCCAAACCCAAATGGAACTTGTGACCCTCTTGCTTCACTCTTCAGTAACTGAAGTTACAAGCCTGTACCAGTAGCTCCAGCTCAGGTACCACTTTTCTAAATGTTAGACAAATTGGTTGTAAGCTTTATTAAAATAGAGGCTGAAATTGAGTTTTGTATTTTAGATAAAATAGACTGTGATCCAGATGTGCTTGAAACATGGATGAAGCTGCAATGTGGCTAAAAAGTGGCCTTTGCTTGTTTCTTGTTTTATTTTGTGATAAGATCTCAGTATGCAGCTCTGGCTGTCTGGGAACTGTTTAGACCAGGCTGGCCTTGAACTCTTAGAGAGCCCCGAGTCTGCCTCCCCAGTGTTGAGATTAAAGTCATGAGCCACCACCTCCAGTCGTGGTCTCCTTTAAAATTCAAGCTAAGGGCTGGAGAGATGGCTCAGAAGTTAAGAGCACTGACTGTTCTTCCACAGGTCCTGAGTTCAATTCCCAGCAACCACATGGTGGCTCACAGCTATCTATGATGACATCTGGTGTCCTCTTCTGTATACTGTATACATAATAAATCATTTTTAAAAAATTCAAGCTAGGGGCTGGAGAGATGGCTCAGCGGTTAAGAGCACTGTCTGCTCTTCCAGAGGACCCGGGTTCGATTCCCAGCACCCACATGGCAGCTGACAACTGTCTGTAATTCCAGTTCCAGGCAAACACCAAGGCAAATAAATAAATAAATAAAGTTTAAAAAAAAAAATTCAAGCTAAATGGAGCTAGAGATATATCTCTTTCAGAGGACTCGGATTAAAGGCATGCCACAGTAAACTGGGCTTAGTGATCTCTACCTTGGTGCTAGACTGATGCAACCCAAAGGGAAACCAATGTTATGACAATATTACAAGCCGAGTTGTATGATGCAACCTCAATAGAAAGGATGGAGTTGCCTGAGTCACCAACACAACCTTTGAGGAACAAGAAAGGGGGAAATTCCTGAATACTGACTCACAGACTTGACATTCTAGTGACCTGGGTGTAATTCTTCTGAAGTATTTGCACAGTGTACATATGAAGCTCAGAATACATATAATGGGAACACTGGATTAATTTCTTGTCTGTAATGTCCTAAGCATCATCTATAAGCATGCATTTATATAAGCACTTGGGAGGCAGAGACAGTAGATCTGAGAGCCTGCAGAGTCCTGGGTTCAAGTCCCAACTGGGCATGGTAATGTATGCCTATTAATCCTAGCACTTGGGAGGTATAGACAAAAAGTTCAGAAGTTCAAAGTCATCTGCTACAGGCTAGCCTGGGCTACTTGAGTCCCTGTCTTTAAAAACTAAAAGTCAGTAGCATAATCTATGGAGTAAAATCAACCAGGTTATCATTTATACCTCCACCATTCATGAATTCAATTTAACCATTTTTTTTCCTCAATGTTCTCTTCTGGAAAATGGGAAACAGCTACTAAGAATATAGTGAAGTACTAAAGGACACATGGAAAACACATAGAGCCAGGCAGTGGTGGTGCATGCCTTTAGTCCTGATACTTAGGAGGCAGAGGCAGGAGGATCTCTGTAAGTTCAAGGCTGGCCTGGTCTACAGAGTAAGTTTTAGGAGAAAGCTTGAAAGCTACAGAGAGTGCTGCAGAGATGGCTCAGCGGTTAAGAGCACTGACTGTTCTTCTGGAGGTCCTGAGTTCGATTCTCAGTATCCACATGACAGCTAACAACTGTCTGTAATTCCAAGATCTGACACCCTTACACAGTTATACATGCAGGCAAAACACCAATTCACATTGGTGTTTTATATTAAATATTTAAAAAAGAAAGCTACACAGAGAAACCCTGTCTTGAAACACACACACACCAACTACCAGACAAGCAAAAAACCCACATAGTACAGTGTTTTAAAGAGGACCAAGTAGTTCAAGACCAGCTTGGGCCTCGTGTTCAATGCTCTGTCTCAAAACTAAAGAAGAACATAATAAGCTTAAGCTTTTTTTTTTTTTTTTTTTTTTTTTTGCAATATAATATTATACAATAGTGAAGCATCAGTAAGAGGATTTTTTTTTTTTTTTTTTTTTTTTGTCTGCTAAATGCCTTTAGCATATCAGACCTATTTCGAGTCAGAGTAGGATGGTGTCAAGAAGTGATGAGTAAATGATAACCTGAGTCAGAAATGAAAATGATGGACAACGATAGGGAACATTAAGGGGCAACAAACTAGAGAATAATGATACACCACAGGATGGAAAATGCTCGCTTGACTACTCATAGATCAGAACAGCAGCAGCATAGAGAAGGCTCACGGCTAGGATGCAATTGGCCAGACCAATCCTGGGACTTAACTCCGGGAAAAGGAAAATCGGAAAGGCCTGTGTAGATAAACGCAGCTGGCCTGGGGGTGAAGGGGAAACAGTTGACTGAGAAGAGCCACGATTCACAGCGAGGTAGAACCCAGACCAGGCCCCAGCTCAGGTCGCGCAGGCCGGGTAACATAGAGCCTGTACGCTCGCACCCCCGATAACGAGTGGATGCTGGGAAGGGCAGAGAGACGTGTTCCCAGGCGACCACGGAAGCTCAGGACGAGAGGAAGAAAAGGCTGCCTACTGTGAGTGAGCAACAGAGATAGGAGGACCCAAGTCCCACCGTCCGGAGGGAACTGACACACAGACCACGCAACAGTCCCCCGGGGCCCGGCGAGAAGGGAGGACCAGGACGGTTACCGGCGGAAACGGTCTCGGGGTGAGAGGTCATTTGAGGGACAGGCAGCTGCTGAACCAATAGAGCCAGCGCACAGGGCGGATGCTGCCGCTCATTGGCGGCCGTTGAGAACGGCCAGTAGCCAATGAGTCAGCCCAGGGGGCGTAGCCGTGACGTAACTTGCGGAGGAGGCCGCTTCGAATCGGCAGCGGCCAGCTTGGTGGCATAGACCAATCGCTGGCCTCCAACGAGAAGCGCCTGCACCAATCGGAGGCCTCCACGACGGGGCTGGGGGGAGGGTATATAAGCCGAGTCGGCGACGGCGCGCTCCACACTGGCCAAGACAACACAGACGGGCAGACTCTGGCTTTGGCGGTGTGAGAGGTAAGCGCCGCGGCCTGCTTTTTCCAGGCCTACCTTGGGCCTATTTGGCGGCTCCTCCTGACTCTGGGGCTTCTGTCGCCCCCAGTTGGGAACGTCGTCGCGCCCCCGGAGCACAGCCTGTTGCTGGACCTGTGAGACTCCTGCCCGACCTCTGAGTGACTGGCCCTCAGCGCCGTCAAGATGAAGTTGAGTGTGGCGGTGGCGGCGGCGCTGCTGCTGCTGTGCGCGGTGCGGGCCGAGGAGGAGGAGAAGAAGGAGGACGTGGGCACGGTGGTCGGCATCGACTTGGGGACTACCTATTCCTGGTAAGGGGCGTTTGTCTGACGTGGGGGAGAGTGGGGCGTGGCCTCCGGGCTGGCGTGAGAAGGTGAGGTGCTGATTCCTTTTCTGTGGGGTTTTTCCGTCAGCGTCGGTGTGTTCAAGAACGGCCGCGTGGAGATCATTGCCAACGACCAGGGCAACCGCATCACGCCGTCGTATGTGGCCTTCACTCCTGAAGGCGAGCGTCTGATTGGCGATGCGGCCAAGAACCAGCTCACCTCCAATCCCGAGAACACGGTCTTCGACGCCAAGCGCCTCATCGGACGCACTTGGAATGACCCTTCGGTGCAGCAGGACATCAAGTTCTTGCCTTTTAAGGTCCAATCCGTTTTTTTTTTTCTTTCCTTTATTCATGTTGAAGGGGGCGGCTAGGGTGGTGGGAAGATAGGGTTGAGACTAGGCCTTAAAAAAAAAAAAATATTCAAACGGCCAGTCCGGGTTTATGTAACGGTTTTAGACATTGTCCTTTTTAGTATTGTTATAAAACGTGACACAGTGTTACAATGTCTAAAAGTCAAAACACAGACTAAAAACTGGCGACCTGTCTACTATACAGTTGTGCTTACTTTTAGTTAAGATTTCCCTCCCTAAGGGACCAAAATGAATCAAGCTATGGGAGAGAGGAAATGTTTTTTTTTTCCCCCATTAAAGTTTGTGGTGCCATTGTTTCAGCTTTGGGTAAATTACCTTCAAATTATTTCTTACCATAGGTGGTTGAAAAGAAAACTAAACCATACATTCAAGTTGATATTGGAGGTGGGCAAACCAAGACCTTTGCCCCAGAAGAAATTTCTGCCATGGTTCTCACTAAAATGAAAGAAACTGCTGAAGCATATTTGGGAAAAAAGGTAAATAAATGTGTGGAACTATGTTAAGTGTTTGAGATTATGCTTGCTCCTCCTGTTGGTTTATGTAGGAAATCCTTCCTGGTTTAAAATATCCTCTAAAAGAGTAGCCAGTGCTCTTAGGCGATGAGCCATCTCTCCAGCCCCTGGCTTAAAATCTTTTAATCTGATCTACCAACTTCTTATTATTATTGCTTTGTGAGACGTGAAGTTAAATTCGAGACATTTTTCATAAGTTATCATTAAGTTCTGTGGTTATGAAAGCATATGATTTCTACCCTTATCAATAAGCTGGCTTAGATGTGCTTTGACTGCAGTTGACAAGATAGGGAAGTAACAGAGTATACTTAAATTATCTTTGTTATCCTTTATCCTCCTAGGTTACCCATGCAGTTGTTACTGTACCAGCCTACTTCAATGATGCCCAACGGCAGGCAACCAAAGATGCTGGCACCATTGCTGGATTGAATGTCATGAGGATCATCAATGAGCCGTAAGTATGAACTCAGGTCCAGTGTATTTGCCAAGTAGGGGAAATATGAATCTGACTAAGCTTTTTTCCCCTCCTCTTTTTCATTCTTACAGTACAGCAGCTGCTATTGCATATGGCCTGGATAAGAGAGAGGGAGAGAAGAACATTCTTGTGTTTGACCTGGGTGGTGGAACCTTCGATGTGTCTCTTCTCACCATTGACAATGGTGTCTTCGAAGTCGTGGCCACTAATGGAGATACTCATCTTGGTGGGGAAGACTTTGATCAGCGGGTTATGGAACACTTCATCAAGTTGTACAAAAAGAAAACTGGGAAAGATGTTAGAAAAGACAACAGAGCTGTGCAGAAACTTCGTCGTGAGGTGGAAAAGGCTAAGCGGGCCCTGTCTTCTCAGCATCAAGCAAGGATTGAAATTGAGTCATTCTTTGAAGGAGAAGACTTCTCTGAGACCCTAACTCGGGCCAAATTTGAAGAGCTGAACATGGTATGTGTTCTTTGACAGTGCTAATGAGATCCACTTAGACTGTAGAATTTAGGATACCTAAATGCAGAGAAACTAAATGTCTAGGTATAGTGGGCACCACAATAATCATACCTTTTTTTTGCTAGGATCTGTTCCGATCTACCATGAAGCCAGTCCAGAAAGTATTGGAAGACTCTGATTTGAAGAAATCTGATATTGATGAAATTGTTCTTGTTGGTGGATCCACTCGAATTCCAAAGATTCAGCAGTTGGTAAAAGAGTTCTTCAATGGCAAGGAGCCATCCCGTGGCATAAACCCTGATGAGGCTGTAGCATATGGTGCTGCTGTCCAGGCTGGTGTCCTCTCTGGTGATCAAGACACAGGTAGGTCACTGTATTTTTCAGTTGTAGGGTTAGGAGCTCTAGTAGGGTCACATCGCTACAGTGATGACAAGATCTGGGTCAGGCTTAGTTAAAATTGTTAGCAGCTGTTGATCCATTTGCCCTAAAGTGTTTATGATTAGAACCTGGGCAATATAACATTGGAGATTACTTGGGAGTGCTCTTAGGAATCTAGGTAGAATCTAATCTGATTAATTTTCCTTTGCAGGTGATCTGGTACTGCTTGACGTTTGTCCCCTTACGCTTGGTATTGAAACCGTGGGAGGTGTCATGACCAAACTGATTCCGAGGAACACTGTGGTACCCACTAAGAAGTCTCAGATCTTTTCCACAGCTTCTGATAATCAGCCAACTGTAACAATCAAGGTCTATGAAGGTAATTAATTACATTCACAAATATTGTGTAGTTTGAAAGAGTGTTATTAAAATAAAAATGCCCAGGGAAAGAAGTATCTTCTGTAATTCAAATGAAGAGGTTTCTTAGTGTTGAAATTTTAGATTCAGTACTTAGCATTCTTGTCCACTGGCTTTTGGAATACAAATTAAGAAACTTAACAGAGCTTTTTTTAAGAGATGAAATTTGGTTAAGAACAGTAGTGCCCAGTGAGTTGCTGTTCTTGCTCCAATACTGAGTTACTTTTACCTCAATAAAGGATCTTTGTGGTGCCTTCATGTGGTGCCTTACATTCTAACAGGTTGAAATGTAAGGATCCCAATGCACTAGGATTGTCAATAACAAATAACAAATGTTTCTTGTTGTTACTCTAGGTGAACGACCCCTAACAAAAGACAACCATCTTCTGGGTACATTTGATCTGACTGGAATTCCTCCTGCTCCCCGTGGGGTACCCCAGATTGAAGTCACCTTTGAGATAGATGTTAATGGCATTCTTCGAGTGACAGCTGAAGACAAAGGTACAGGAAACAAAAACAAAATCACAATTACCAATGACCAAAATCGCCTGACACCTGAAGAAATTGAAAGGATGGTTAATGATGCTGAGAAGTTTGCTGAGGAAGACAAAAAACTCAAAGAGCGCATTGACACCAGGAACGAATTGGAAAGCTATGCTTACTCTCTCAAGAACCAGATTGGGGATAAAGAAAAGCTGGGAGGTAAACTTTCCTCTGAAGATAAAGAAACCATGGAAAAAGCTGTAGAGGAAAAGATTGAATGGTTGGAAAGCCACCAGGATGCAGACATTGAAGACTTTAAAGCTAAAAAGAAGGAACTAGAAGAAATTGTTCAGCCTATTATTAGCAAACTCTATGGAAGTGCAGGCCCTCCCCCAACTGGTGAAGAGGATACATCAGAAAAAGATGAGTTGTAGGCGCACTGATCTGCTAGGGTTGTAATATTGTAAATATTGGACTCAGGAACTTTCGTTAGGAGAAAATTGAGAGAACTTAAGTCTCTAATGTAATTGGAATCTTCACCTCAGAGTGGAGTTGAAAATGCTATAGCCCAAGTGGCTGTTTACTGCTTTTCATTAGCAGTTGCTCACATGTCTTGGGGTCAGAGAAAGGAGAAATTGGCTATTTTAAAAAAAATGTGGAAAAGCTGGGTCAGGGTGTGTGTTCACCTTGGAAATGTTCTATTTAACAATTGGGTCATGCACATCTGATGTAGGAACTTTTTTCTACCATAAGTGACACCAATAAATGTTTGTTATTTACACTGGTCTAATTTTTGTGAAAAGCTTGTATTTAGATAACTAAAATTTAAGGCTGGATTCTCAGGTGTCTGTATGTTGGGCAGGGAAGGGGACTTGTGACATTGCTGGGTGGTACTGCTACTGCTTCTTGGGAATTTGTCTAGCTTTACAGCAAGACAAAGGATGTTTGTTTCTTCTAGGCTAGGGTCACTCATAGTCCCCAAGTCCAGTTCTCTCGAACATGATTAAAATCTTACTTCCCCTTTGTAAATTGCTTTGAGGGGAGGGGAGGTTGTTTGTTTTTTGGCTGTAGTATTTCAAGACAAGGTCTCTGTGTAGCCCTGGCTGTTCTAAAATTCACTTTAGACCAAGCTGGCCTCTAATTGAGATCCATGTGCTGGGATTAAAAGTTCACCACCATTGCCCTTTCTGATTTTTGTGATGTGCCATGCTTGTAATTCCAGCTGTGGCAGAAGAATGACAAGCCTAAAATGCCCCCTCCCTAAAATGAGACTGTCTGAAACATGCCAAAATGGATGTATACTCGGTTGATAGCACATTGCTTAGCAAGTATGAAGCCCTTGGCTTAATTTTCTGCTGGAGAAAAGAATTGAGTGATATATATAACTTAGACATTTGACTTTATTTTTCTTTGTCAGATCAAACCCAGGGCCTTGAATGTATTACTGGGTGGTACTTAGTTTGTAATTTATATTTTAACATGTATAGTTTCGAAGTGCACAGTGGTACACATTTAACGGAAGCACTCAGTAGCAGAGGCATAAGGATCTCTGAGGCCATGTTGGTCTACATAGTGAGACCAGCCAGTGCTATGTAGAACCCTATCTCCAAAATACAAAAAGGATACATACTTCATAGCCTGAGGATTTTATTTCAATTGGTTGAGCACCTACCTGTCCAGCAGGTATGAAGCCCTGGATTTGATATCTAGCACAGCATACTGGGTATAGTAACTCAGACTGGAGGCAGGGGATTAGTGAAATATAGTTTCAATTTTAATAGCTCAAGAGGTCCAAAGCCTAATTTGGACCTCCACTTCTGAAATGTTTTACCGGTGGGTTGTATATAGAATATAAATTTCACTTGATAGTCACAGGACTGGTTGAGGATTTAGATTGACTTCCTCAGGAAAGGGTTGAATATGATTGAAGAGGATTTTGTTCAGTGCTAACATGAAATTCAGTACTGCCCAAAGATAGGTGTTTTATAACTGGGCAACTGGCTGTAAGATTAACTTACTAAGATTGGTAGATTTGGGGACCTGACAACTCTGTCTCACTCTACACTCTGCAAGTTCAAGGTTACAGTGATATCCCACCTCATCTGTTCTAGTCCTGTCCACCTAATGAACCCTAGAAAAGAGATGGGCAGGGGCATGATAGTGCAAACCTGTAATCCTACCACTCAGGGATGTTGAGGCAGGGGGATGACAAGTTCGAGGCCAGCCTAGGTTGTCAGATTTTTGCCTCAAATCAATAGAAAAGTATTTAGGCGAGTTTGGAGTATAAGTCTGGGCCAAAGCCTAGTCTTGTTAGCTTCATGCTAGGTCAAGGGGTGAATAGTAGTCTTCATTCTAGTCCTCTATTGCTAGCAATCCTTTTTAAAAAGCCAAAACAAGGGGGGCTGGAGAGATGACTCAGCGGTTAAGAGCACCGTCTGCTCTTCCAGAGGACCCGGGTTCGATTCCCAGC